>JAAEAF010009092.1:0-28087 GCA_011037195.1 Triatoma infestans
TAATTCCCAGTAAATATTCCACAGGAAGTGTGGTTTTATTGAATGTTTTTTTCCCCCAGTTTTTCGGATTTTCTCGTAAACGGTTTTCTCGGTCTGACGATTTTCTTTTAAAATTCGTGTACTATCTACATACATAAAACATCTTTCTCTTGCTCTGAAAAATTTTCCCGGTAGGTTTGATTTTTTGTGGAGATCTGGGGGAACAATAATGTTAAGCTCTCAACTAAAGTAACACTTCAATTTAATGTATGGTTCTACCGCTTATATAATATTTAGTATACACTACAAGCTAGAATTCTAAATTTGAATTGAATTGGTTAACCGGAAGTGCGGCTTTACCGAATAGGTTTTTGAGTTGTTTGGAATTATCTCGAAAATGACTATAACGATTTCTATTAGACTTGGAATGCCAACTACACGGATATAAACTTATCACTTTTATTTGTAATATTTTTTGCAAATATTTGTTTTTCCAAATTTGTGTAATTTTGTGGCATTAAATTTCAAATATATGGTGTTGGTTCAATGTAATTGGCGTTCTCTTCACTTCCCTACCAGCTTGGGTGTGGTAGATTGGTACTTGTCCCCCCCCCCTCAACACGACCATATTTATGTTATTAGGACAGATGAGCAAAATTTGAAATTTAAATAAAATTTATCACTTTATATATAATTTTATTTATAGAGAGAAGAGAAATTCGTGTGAATGTTTCAGACCAAATTTTTAAAATTTGGACATTACTGGAATACTTCGACTTACAATATTAACCTAAGTAGGAAGAGAGGTTGTGGTGGAATCAATAAATTTAAAGTTGCTACCACAATAATGCCATTACAGAAACAAAAAGATGATAAAATCAATTGAAAATTACATTTTAAGCAATTATTCCTATTCTTTTTTGTGACGGTACGATCATAATGAAGAAGGAAGGAAGATGCCAGATGTGAAATGAGGTCAACTGTCCTTCTACAGGTCAGTGCCTTTCAAATACGATAACTTTCTTGGCATTTGACATAATTTGTTTTTAACTAATTCACTTAGGAAAAACTTGTGGGTTTATGTATGTTTGTGATGTGTGTTTCAGGTAGGCTCTCGTCATCATATCTCAAAAATAAAAAATCGTAGAAAGTTCAAATTTGATAGTTAATTTAAAATATCGCTATACGGTATTGGTCCAAATCAGTTCCACTTTCCAGAGGGATTTTTTTTTTCAATTTTTCGTGATTATCTCAAACATGGGGACAAACTTCCTTTAAACTTTGTACACTTACTGAAAAGTTGTACGTCAATCGTTTTTATTTGAAACGTTCTTCCCAGAAGAATTAATTTTTGGTGGATTCTCCGGGACCAATAACCTTAAGCTTCCCTCTAACCATTAGGTTTAAGATATTGAACAGGATTCTCCGCTAGGTTAATTAAGAACAATTAAATTTGTTATAATAATTGCAGGTTTGATAAAAATTCAACTATGGGAATGTAATAAATGAATATAGTAAAGTCATGTTTGGATATGAATGGCCATGCATCCTCAATATACATCAATATCATCTGAAATTTTTTACTTTCTCTTACTCTTAGTAAGAAGGCGGATGTAGAATAAAGGGTTCGCAGAATACCATTATAGGCCCCGAAACCTTGTGCGGCTTGTCCAGGAGTCTCATCCAAACTTCTATCAGGGATTGGATAGAAGATCAGCGTCTGCGTTGGTGGGAGGGAACGCCAGGACAGGGGCAGGCAAAGCTCTTCATTAAAAGACATTTACCAGAGACCTACTGAGCCAGACCCGAAGGGATATAAGGTTAATTGTGGGTCTACTAACAGGGCATTGTAGGCTGAATAGACACATGCACCACCTACAACTTGCGGATAGTGCAGTATGCCGATTCTGCAAGGTAGAGGAGGAGACCCCGGCGCACATCCTTTGTGAGTGCGCCTGCCTGGCGAGGATTAGCTTTCTTCAATTGGGGACGGGCAATTCCGAAGCTGGAAGCTTCATGACGGAGCCGCTCTCAGCTCTGCTGGGATTGATTAGGAGGGCAAAGCTGGGGGCTGTTCTGTAACTTAAGGGGATCCACAACAGACCTCGACTTGTAGATCGCAGTGGATTGAGGCTCCCTCCCCGTTTCTATTCTATTCTACTCTTAGTAAGAGGAAGTATTGTAATCGTATCAAATTTTCGATATCCAGTTTTCACCGGAAATATCCGTTTTGAAGTCCTCTGAGTCCAAGAAAGTGGTTTTTAGCAAATGGTGTGTGTGTGTGTGTGTGTGTGTGTGTATGTAGTATGTATGTGAACAGCATAGCTCAAGAATGAAAAACCGTAGAAAGTTGAAACTTGATATTCCGTTGAGGTATCACCATGGGATCTGACAGTACCTTATCTGTCAAAATACCTCAACCGGAAGTACCACTGTAAAAGTTGGTTTTTTAAATTTTTTGCGATTTTCTCAAAAATGGCTCAGACGATTTTCTTTCAACTTGGCATATCAACTACACATACAAAGAGCTACAACTTTTATTTGTAATATTTCTTTATGAAAATTCATTTAAGGGCACTTCTGGGGGAGGGTTGAGGTTAGGTTTTCATCTAAACTGCTATTTCAGTTTATTAGACAATACTATCATCTAAATAATGTTAATTAGAATTAAATATGTTGTTGAAATTCCGAGTTTAAAAAAGATCGCATAACCAGAAGTGCGTTTACTTTACTACATTACTAAATGATTTTTTTCACTTTTTCGCTTTTTGCTCAAAAATGACTCCGACGATTTTTTTTGAAACTTCCTATATAAACTACACATACAAGATGTACAACTTTTATTTTAAACATTTTCTGGAAAAATTCATTTAAGTGCACTTTTGGAGTAGGGGTGGGGTTATGTTTTTCTCTCAAGTGCCATCATGGTTAATTATACAATTCTATCATTAAAACAAAATTAATTAGAAATAAATAGATGGCCAAAATTCCGAGTTTCAAGAAACTTAGTAAACCGAAAGTGCGCTTTTAGTGAACATTTTTTTCAGTTTTCGACGAATTTCATTAAATCAGGTACACCAACTATAACATTTGTCAATTATACGTAATTTTGAGAAATATAGTAAAAGAAAGATGTGTGCGTGTTTCACACCAGATTTTTTTTATATCTAATTCACTTTTTAGGAATTTCACATTAGCTTTTTTCTCGGTATTCGGCAACTGTAATTTCTCTGTACTTAAATGGAGATTATTGGGAGTAAACATTTGTTCAGTCGTTGCCATGACAACCAGGCGGTTTATTTTTCCCGCCAAAATCCCCTCCCTATTATAGTAATGGTGTCGCATTTTGTACTTTACCGGCTGGTTCCCGCGCTCTGTGTATGGCCTTTGTTTCTTCACTTGCTTATCCGTCTTTCTATAGAGAAATCTCGCCTTGCTTATGAATCTAAATATATTAAGTGTTTGTCTCGCTTCTGATAAGTGCCGCATCTAAAATTATTAACAATTATTTATTCATAAAACATAGCTTCTGTTTGCTGTTTGGTGTTTCATTGCAACTACTCTTCTATTTCTTTCAACTTCTTTTTCGCTTGTGTGAAATTCCGTCTCACATACTTTTCTACACCTATATAAAGACGTATTCACATTTCACACGGATCTTCAATTGCAGCTTCTTGGCCTCTATCAGCTTCAAGTGTCTTATACATTTCATCTCCTTAAAAGGTGAGTCAACTTTGTTTTTATTAGTTACTTATTGATTTAATTTCTGTATTAGTTCCCGTCTATTCACTCCATATTTAAGCATCATCTTTTCCCGCAACTGTTTTTTATAATCCTAGGGGTATTTGAGTTAACAGCTAAAGTCGGGAATAGCTCCCCATAGCGCATTCTACATTTTTCGCTTTATATCAATTATCTATTTTATGTGAAAATTCTTTTCTGTGTAGAAATTGAGGATTTCAAAGACTTTTTTCCAAAAATTATGAAAATTAGTATATAAGTAATCAAATTTTGTACAAATTGAAAAGAAAAAAATAAAGAATTAGTAATCCATATATTGTAATCAATGAAATTTACTTTATAATGCATGTATATACTTAAATTATGTGTGTGCATACATTATATAATATATCCAATAGAAGTAATGCGTCCTTGGTGTAATTTATTAACAGCAACATCTTTTGTGTGTACTGTAAGATAAATAAACTGAAAGTTAAAAAAAAAAATTGAAAAACGTTTTTCATTTACTTCCATTATAGACTGTCAACAATTTATCATAAGACAAAATATGTTTACTTCCTAAATATTTTCTTATGAAAAAAAGGAAGTTGTTTGGATTGCTCTAGATAAATTTTCACCCTTTATAAACAATTACCAAAATTTCTTTTACCAAGTAACTTTAATCATACATTTTGATTTGTTTATAATAATCTTGTACTTAACCTTAAAAAGAAATATGGTTCATAAAATTTAAAATTGCAAAAGTACATTTAACTGAAAATATTTATAAAGGGGTGTTTCAACCTTTATGGTAAACGTTTTTCTCCAAAACTAACATATATAATAATCAAAATCTGGTGTGAAACACTCATATGACTTTCCCTTGCTGCAGTTTACAGAGTTAGAGTTATAAGTGACAAATTTTTCTCCAAACTTATCATTTTTACTAAATGTTTACTTGTCTTCAGTTTTATTTTAATGGTAGAAAATGAAGTTAATAAAATGACTTATTTGAGGTAAACCTAAACTCCCATCACTCCCCTTAAATTCTTTAAATGAATTTTCTCAGAACTAAATTCAAACAAAAAAGATAGGGTAACTGCATGCATAGTTAGTAAATTCAATTTAATAAAGTCCGTCAATTTTTACATTCTCTTACTCTTAGTAAGAGGAAGTATTGTTATCGTGTCAAATTTTGGATATCGAGTTTTCACCGGAAATATCAGTTTTGAGGTCCCCTGTATCCAAAAATGTGATTTTTAGCAAATGGTCTGTGTGTGTGTGTGTTGAACAGCATAGCTCTAAAACTGTAGAAAGTTGAAACTTGATATTCCATTTAGGTATCACCATGGGATCTGACCCTCTGTTATCTGTCAAAATTCCTCAACCGGAAGAACCACTTTACTAGTTTTTTTTTTTTTTACTTTTTTGCAATTTTCTCAAAAACGGCTCCGACGATTTACTTCAAACTTAGTATATCAATTACACATACAAAGAGCTACAACTTTTATTTGAAACATTTCTCTGGGAAAATTCATTTAAGGACAGTTATGAGCGAGGAGTGCGGTTAGGTTTTCAGCTAAAGTGCTATTTCAATTTATTAAACAATTCTATCATCTAAATAATGTTAATTAGAATTGAATATGTTGTTGAAATTCCGAGTTTCAAAAAAATCGGATAACCGGAAGTGCGTTTACTTTACCACTTTCTTTACACTACTAAATCATTTTTTCACTTTCCCGTGATTTTCTCCAAAATTGCTCCGACAATTTTCTTGAAACTTCTTATACAAACTAAACATCCAAACATCTATAACTTTTATTTAAAACATTTGTCTGGTAAAATTCATTTAAGGGCACTTTTAGGTGATGGGTGGGATCATATTTTTCTCTAAAGTGCTATCATAGTGACTATACATTTCTATCATCCAAACAAAATTAATTAGAACTAAATAGATGGCCAAAATTCTGAGTTTCATGAAAATGGTAAACCGGAAGAGCGCTTTTACTGAATAGTTTTTTCAGTTTTCGACGAATTTCATTAAATCAGGTACACAAACTATAAAAATTTTCAATTTTAATTTTTAGAATTGGAGTAAGAGAAAGTTGTGTGAGTGTTTCACACCAGATTTTTCAAAGGAAAAAGTCGCAGAAAACTGTTCAGTAAAACACAATTCTGCCAACCCGATTTGCTACATACTCGTAATTTTGACAACATATTTAATTCTAATTAATATTATTTAGATGATAGAATTGTATAATATACTGAAATATCACTTTAAGTGAAAACATAACCCCGTCTTGTCCCAAAAGCTTCTATAAATGAATTTTCCCAGAAAAATGTTTCAAATAAACGTTGTAGCTCTTAATATCTGTAGTTGATATATCAAGTTTAAAGGAAAACTATTAAAGAAATTAACTGTTAGAAATTTTTGTTGTAATTTACCAGAAGTACGAGAAAGTAAAAACTTATATATATATATGTATTTGCGAGAGTGTGAATGAACGGAGTGTATGTTGTATGCATGAACCAAAAAACGTTCAAATAATTCAAAAACGAAAGGTTGCAGGAAGCTCGAAATTGATATTTTCTTTAGAAGTGCATTCTTCAGTTTTTCGGAATGTATGAATTGCAGCCATAGAAAGTTATGAGAATGTTTCTCACCACACCATATTAATTTCTTTTTTTTTTACTTTCTCTTACTCCTATTTGAATTACACATCCAAAAAGCTACAACATTTCTTCTGGGGAGTCATTTAAGGAGGAATAGAATACCAAAATTCCGAGTTTCAAGAAAATTAGTAAACCGAAAGTGCGTTTTTACTAAACAGTTTTTCAGTTTTTGCGATTTTCTCCATAAAAACATCGACGAATTTCATTAAATTTCGAATATAACTATAAAATTTGTCATTACAATTTTGAAAACTGGAGTAAGAGAAATTTATGTGAGTTGTATAACACCAGATTTTTTTTAACAGCAGCTATTTAATTTCTAATTTGCAATTAATAATTTTTTTTTGAAATTATACAATTAATCGGAAAAATTTGCAAGAAATATTGGAGTTAGGGAGCTAAAAACAAAGAAATAAAAAAGATGAGAGCAAGAAAAGAAAGACAAAATTGTCTAAGAAAGATAAAATGAAGCATTTCAATTTTTCTTTCATAACAGGAGTTCTTTCCTTCCTGAAGTGTTTAACAAATTTCCTTCCTGAAGTGTGAACCAAACATTTTGTCCAAAAAGATATACATTTTGATAACTATTTGAAACTATTTGAAGCCTAGACATTGTAAGAAAAGCTCAGTTTAAAAGAAACATTCAGAGAATCAGGCTTGTTTGCTCAAATATAGACTTGTTGTTTGGTTTCTCGGTTTCTATTGTTTAATTTAGATGCCAATATTTACATCTTAAATAAAGAATATATCAAGAGTAAATGAAATAGTATTTATACAGTCAACATTTTTTTTTGTATGCTTACAAAATAAATCTCTAATTAAATGGGTAAATCCTTAGTTTTAACCTTCACTAAGAAGGCAGATAATTGAAAAGTAGTAATATTTTATTGCTAAGGAAAAATATTTTGATGTCTGATTTTATATATTTACCAAAATTTCGGGGAATTTATATTCCCCTGATTCCTTTCCTGGCATCAGTTTTTATTTACAAATCAATGTATTGAGGAAGATTCAAACCTGAGCGCATCAATGAAAATTTTTGTGTTTGCAAATTCGTTTATTTATTTATTCATTTTTGTGGGACCTGGATTTGTGTGAGTTATTCCATGTTATTTATTCTTTGGATTAATATTCTCAATAAAGTTTTATTTTTGGTTGCAATGACGGTAACTAACTAAATAAATATCTTTTTTGTTTATAGGCACAATTGCTTTTAGTTTAGTTCATTTAATTTCATATTAAGATTTTGATTTATGTGACAAAAATCCAAATAAAAGAAAATATATGAATATATGAGGATATATGAAAATATATACGCGCCAATAGATTAAAAAATAAATAAATAAATAAAATAATAATAATAATAATAATAATTGAATGACATTCAATCTTTAGCCTTTTAAAATAATTTTAATAAAAATAACAGTGCACCATTTAGTTATTCAAAAGGTAGATAGAGCGCAGCACGTACCCTATTGATTCGTATGCATAGGGGTTTGTTCCATCGGTTCATATAATACACTTTACCAACACTTCTGGGGTTCAGTATCATTACCGACTTTGCGCGTAAACCGCAATTGTTTGTGTGAGGTTATACATAAACGTTTATTGTTCCTTGAAGTTCTTATTTTTTTTATTTTTTTACTAATTTTTCAATTTTTTTTATTCTTTCGGTAGACTGTGTTTCTCAAGTAATGTTAGGCTGTAGTGTTATCTGATAAAAGTGATAACAGGTATTTTAAACTTTAAATACTTTAAAAAAAACAACTAATATTTTGTTGAAAATTTAAATTCTTAATAGAATAAAAGAGCATGCTTTTATGTTAATTTAGTTTTTACATTTTTTTTTTTGAAACTGATATTTATATTTTAGTTTTAATAAATAAATAAAAGGCAAAAATTACAGCTTTGTAATGAATTGAGTGAAAAATTGAATTATGTAGATACTTCTTATATGGTTATTATTAGTTATTATACAGATTTTATAGTTTTTATATTGTATTCAATTGGATTTCAAATGACATAACTCTAGCTAATGTCATTATGCAGACTTTTCCACTAAATTGTTGATGTCATCAAGAAAGCAAAACACTACTATTGAATGAAAAAAATTGGCCTAATAATAAACAGTAAAAACGGTATAAATGGTGCAAAAAATCTTGTTCACTTTATTAGTAACAAAATTTCGTTTTTTTAAATTTATTTTATCAATTTTTAATTCAAATTGTTTCCTTTTTTTACTTTTTTTTAACTTTCACTTGCTACTGTTTTAAACAGATTATTACGTTCCTATCGAATTTTCTAAGTTGTGTTTTTCTTGGAACTGCATTGTATAAGTTCTTCTGGAGTTGTGTAATTTAAGAAAAACAGAGCTTAAACAACAAAAAATCGCAGAAAGTCTAAAATTTGATGTTTTTGAGGATCCGACACGAAGATTCGGTCAGAATTGATTATCCGGAAGTAAAGTTTATTGATTTTCCTGTAAACGTGATATTTTTTTTACTAGTACCATCTTCATATAATATACATGTCTATCTCCTTACTTATAAATATTAACAAGATTAGATTAAATGTATTTCAAGAAAATTTTCTGACTTTATGAAATGATTTCCTTTTTTTCCTTCCTCCATCGATTTTCTTCATCGAATCGATTTCATACATTGTTTATTTCTATAACATATGTAGATTCATGATTACGTTGCGAAAAGTCAGGTTGAAAAAATTTGTAACTTACAAAGTTTAGAACGGAACTAAGTAGAAGAAAGTCGTGTGTTCGTTTCAGACCAGAATTTTTTTTTCTGTTTTTATTTATAAAATTCCAATTTTACATGGATTTATTGCTTCAATAAAATTATTAAAATAGAAAAAAGAAATCTGGTGTGAAACACTCACACAACTTTCTCTTACTCAAATTTTCAAAATTGTAATTGATAACACTTTATAGTTAGTATAGCAAATTTAACGAAATTCGTCGGTATTTTTATGAAGTAAATCGTGAAAACTGAAAAAAACTATTCAGTAAAAACCGCACGTCCGGTTTACTAATTTTCTTGAAACTCGGAATTTTGGCAATATATTTATTTCTAATTAATTTTGTCTACATTGTAGAATTGTATAATCTACTAGGATAGCACTTTTAGAGGCAAACATAACCCTACTCCTACCTCAAAAGCACCCGTGAATGAGTTTACCCGGAGAAATGTTTCTAATCAAAGTTGTAGCTCTTTTAGATGTGTAATTCAAATTCTTAGTTTCTTAAAAAAAAATCGGCTCCAAATTTTAGAATAATAGCAGAAAATTGTAAAATTTTACTTTTCAGTAAATACGCACTTCCGGTCATCTGATTTTCTTCAAAAACGGAATTTCAACAACATATTTAATTCCTAATTAATATTATTTAGATGATAGAATTGTGAAATAAACTGTGATAGCACTTTGGAGGAAAAGCCTAACCTCACCCCTCCCCAAAAAAGTGCCCTTAAATGAATTTTCCTGGAGAAATGTTTCAAATAAAAATTGTAGATCATTATATGTGTAGTTAATATAACTAGTTAAAAAAAAAAAAAAAATCGTTGCAGGCCATTTTCGAGAAAATCGAAAAAAAAAAATATGAAAAACCATTTAGTAAAGTGTTATTTCCGGTTGAGGAATTTTGACAGAAAACGTACCGCCGGATTCCATGGAGATACATACATATCACACACACACATAGACCATTTTCTAAAAACCACTTTTTCGGCCTCAGGGGACCTAAATATCCCACTCAGGGGATATTTCCGGTGAAAACTCAATATAGAAAATTTGACACAATTACCATTACTTCCTCTTACCAGGAGAGTTAGTGAAAGTAAAAATGTAATTAGCGAAATATTGATTATTTTCTATTTTTTCATTCAACCCTCACAAATCTTTTTAGATTCAATTTTTTCCTCGTAAAATATTCAAAAAAAAACTACGTATGGACAAGTATCACGAGAAAAATAAAAAATTTAATAATTGCATATTTCCATTTAATCGATTGTCATTAAACTTGTAATTTAAAATAAAAAGGCATTTAGTGAACCAGACAGATAAAAGACTAAATTAAAGTGGTACTTCACACAGCATTCCCTAAAATCACGTAACAATAATTTTTTCCTAGAAAATTGATTCATAATAAAAGTGATAAAACCGATGAGTGTTAAAAAAAATCATTGGAATCATTTTGGAAACATCGCGATAAACTGAAAAACAAAAAATTCCCCTGAAAAACTCCCCATGTCTTATTCTTTGTTCAGTGAATACGATATTCTAAAATTAATATAAATTAAACAAAAACTCAATATCAAATATTAATTTAAGTCAACATAAACAAATTAGTTGAATAAGAAAGAAACGAACTAAAGTGTTGCAAGAGAGTTTTCCAGGAAGTAGAAACAGTTTTATGGTATATCATAAGAAAGTTGCTTTGCTTTGCCAAATTTCACCATATCATACATCCTTTATTTAGAGAACGGCCTTGAGCCAATTTTCTTTTACACTCTTGTTTTTGTATTACCGTTATAGACTGAAGATGTTAAGTATGAATCAAACAAAGTTTCTCCGAATAATTGCGGAAGAAGTTCTGTGATTAGGCATATCATAAGCTGCTAGCTAATTGGGAAAATTTAGTTGCACATATTGCAATTACTCTCGAGTTTTCACTCGCTGGAACGAGAAGTTCTTCCTTTAAAGTTTCGAATCCATCATTATAATGACTAAAGCAAAATTTTGTATTAAGGCAACTTGAAAGGGCGCTAACATCCTGTCAGTATATTACGTACATATAAACTACTTATTATGAGTTACATGTGGCCGATCTGACTAGTAGTGGGGAAATTCATAATAGTATTGCTAACGTATAATGGGTAATTAAACTGAGAGGAGAATCGCTGAACCTCAACCATAAGCCCTAAACAACCTTCAAGGCCAAGAGGGATGGTCTCTCTGCAATTACAGGTTAATAGAGAGCTCATTTGATTTTGTCGCGGAATGTCCTATTTTTCCACCATATTGCCTTTCGGTATTTGGGGATACATTTCTTACCTATTGAATGATCGAGGTAGTTAGTTCGAGTCTCTTCCCTAATTAAATATCTGACTCTCGCTTGGAATTACGAAAAATAATTAATTAGTAATGTATTGACCTATTTATGAATCTCTAATATATGGAATTTATTTACATATTTATATTTATTGGAAGTTCTAAAAATTTATTTTCATTTCGTAACTTCGTTATTATTAAATTCGCACATCGGGAAGCGAGTAATATTTTTTGTATTTATTTTTAAGTAGCTATTTTATTTACTCTTAATTTGACCAGAATTATTTTGCTTTAAAATTTGATTTATTAGTTTAAAGCCTTGCTATTAACTTATTATTTATGCCTGTTATTAATTCGTTTCCAATTACATGTTCTTACTTATATTTTATTTATCTCTTATTACTTTAATGATTTTTAACTTTCTCTTATATTGAGTGCATTTAATTTTCATCAGAAACACATGTTTTGGGGTTCTTTGTTTTTAGCATATAGTCTAGGTGTTAACATATTTTTCAAATAAACAAATGCCTATTTTATCAGGCGGGCGTAATATTCAACTACCAAATTAGGTGTCGTGGAAGCACGTACTTTACTATTAACATTTTTGAAACTAATATAAAATTTAGTGATACGCGGGACTCGAACTGGGGACTTTCCACTTACAAGTCCATGCTCATAGCCACTACACCAACAACCGCCCCTGATTTTCTTTGCCGTATTAAGTTTATTGGTTAACAGTGTGCTTTTGAATATATTTTATATAAAATTGTATACTACTTTTTAATAAAGTTATTATAGATAATAAGGAAATTTACAAGTTCAATTAAAGCTTTTTCCCAATATTTTTTCACAAATTTTCTTAAATAATTAAATGGAAATGGGATGTATTTATTTCTTTGAAAAAATTAAGAATTTTTTTTTTTTAAAGAGTTCCATTGAAGGTTGTGATAATTATAATTATGTTAAGTAACATAACATACAAAATAATTTATGCCTAGTTCAAAATAAAATAAAATGGTGATTTGTTAGTTTGGAAATTTAGAATTCCATACATAACTATACTTTCCCCCTTGTCTTAGTGGTCTAATTCATTACATTTGTTTTTTTTTGTCAGATAATTAGCTTTTTTATTTAACATTCAGTTTATTTATACGTAAATATACAATTAATGCTATAAAATTTATTGCTGGCAATGACCCAAACAATTATCTTGATGTATCAGTTAGTAATTAACAATTTATGTTAGATTTACATATGATTAATTTAGTGTCTTTAAATTTAGACTTTCATCCGTTTATTTTATTGATAGTATTATTTTCACTCAACTCAAGATGCATCATACAAAATGTCGTAAATATTGTAAAAAAATCTGGTGTGAAACACTCAAACACTAATATCTCTTACTTCTCTTAATACAGTTATATTTCAAATTTTGCTCATGTAAATACACTTTCACCTAACATAAATATGCTGGTGGCGGTGGGTGGGTGGGGGTAGAGTGTCAGTTTACCAACAGAGGCATTATTACATTGCGGAGAGAGCACCAATAATATTGAAGCAAACACATTTTAATTTTAACATCACAAAACAACTGTTCTGTGAAATCGTACTTTCGAGCAACCGATTTTTTCCAAACTAGTAATTGTAGCAATATTTTTGATGTATATTAATATTTCGTATTTTATCCGTCGTAGCATGCATATTAGTTTTGTTCCTGACCGGTTTCGCATTTTCATCCATCATCAAATTCACCAAATTCGTGTAGAGAGTTCACTTCAACGAAATGTTTCTGTTAGACTCACACTTGTTGAACTATATATATATGTCATATACAACCAACAAGTGTGAGTCTAACAGAAACATTTCGTTGAAGTAAACTATCTACACCAACTTGGTGAATTTGCTCAAAAGATGGATAAAAATCCGAAATCGGTCAGGAACAAAACCAATATGCATGCTGCGATGGATAAATGCGGATGTTATCCAGCATTGCGGGCACCCACATTTCCAATATTAATATTTTATTTGTTGTAGAACCATACATTATACTGAAGTGATACTTTAGAGGGAAACTTAATGTTTCTTCCAATTTTCCCTTAATGTAACTCCCAGAACCTACCAAAAACGTTAATTTATCAAACAAAAGTGATTGGTATTTATTTGTAGTTTAGAGATAAAAAATCTGGTGTGAAACACTCACACAACTTTCTCTTACTCCAGTTCTCAAAATTATAATTGACAAATTTTATAGTTAGTGTACCACCAAATTTAATGAAATTCGTCGAAAACTGTTTAGTAAAAGCGCTCTTCCGGTTTACTAATTTTCTTGCAACTCGGAGTTTCGGCCATCCATTTATTTCGAATTAATTTTGTTTGGATGATCAACTATGATAGCACTTTAGAGAAAAACATAACCCCACCCCTCCCCCAAAAGTGCCATTAAATGAATTTTCCTAGAGAAAAGTTTTAAATAAAAGTTATACATCTTTGTATGTTTAGTTTATATAATGCATTTCAAGAAAATGGTCGGAGCTATTTTTGAGAAAATCACGAAAAAGTGGAAAAATCATTAGTAAAGTGGTAAAGTAAACGCAATTCCGGTCATCCGATTTTTTCAAACTCGGAATTTCAAAACATATTTAATTCTTATTACATTATTTACATGATGGAATTGTTTAATAAACTGAAATAGCACTTTAGGTGAAAAACCTAACTCCGCCCCTCCCCCATAACTGGCTTTAAATGAATTTTCCCAGAGAAATGTTTCAAATAAAAGTTGTAACTCTTTGTATGTGTAGTTGATATACAAAGTTTGAAGAAAATCGTCTGAGCCAATTTTGAGAAAAACGCAAATTAGGAAAAAAAAACAACAAGTAAAGTGGTACTTCCGGTTGAGGAATTTTGGCAGATGACCCACTGTCATGATGCCATAGTGATACCTAAACGGAATATCAAGTTTCAACTTTCTACGGTTTTTTGTTTTTGAGATATGCTGTTCACATACACATACACGCAGACCATTTGCTAAAAACCATTTTCTTGGTCTCAAGGGACCTCAAAACGTATAATTTCCGGTGAAAACTCGATATCGAAAATTTGGACACGATTACAATACTTCCTCTTACTAGGAGCGGGGAGAAAGCAATGGAGTCTTTTTGGAGAAAATCGCGAAAAATTTGAAAAAATAATTTAGTAAAGTCGCATTTTCCATTGATAGATTTTGGCCTGAAGAATTTTTCGCAGAAAAATATTGGTAATAAAAGTGATAAAGTTCACATTAGTGCAGTTAGTATGTATTCCAAGTTTAAAAGGAAATCGTTATATTTTGTTTTCGAGAAAATTCCAAAACACCATAAACGCCTGTTCTGAAAAATCACTTTTCCTAGTTTTCTTCAAAAATTTGTATCAAGATACAAATTTCTAACAAGATTCTAATGTGTATTCTAATGTAATTATATAGTTGTAGAAACATATATTGTACTGATTTGGTACTTTAGAAGAAAGCTTAACGCTACTCCCCCCCCACACACAGAACTCTCCAAAAAAATCAATTTTCCCCGGAAAATGTTCCAATTAAAAATGATTTCATACTTCCGGTTTTGCTCGATATCTTCGTGTCAGATGGTGTAGTTGAAGTCCCTAAACAGAATACCAATTTTGACTAAGTAACTAAACGGAATTCTTGCGAATTTCCGTTTTTTGACATATTGTGATCATAAATACACACACAAAAACACAGAACTCAGGTCATTCGCTAAAAAAAAAAAATTTTCGTTTTTAGGAAACTCAAAACATGTAGGTATGTACGGTGAAAATTTGACACGATTAAGAGAAAGTGTAAAAAAAAATAGGAGTAAGAGAAAGTGCCCAAAAAAAAAATAAAAAATACTGCAATAAGAGAAAGTCTCAAAAGTGTTTCGTACCAGGTTTTTTTTTTGTTTAAATTAAACTTTCGCCCAAAAAATATGTGACAGTCAATGAACCGAAATATTGTTATAAATACAATGATAAAGTGGGTACTTACACTAGTATGGGAACAGCAGAGGGCTTTATGTTTGATTTATGAGTTTTATCGTACAAACTTAAGGAGTCTTGAAGGGTCTGATGATGGATAGAATAACATGAACAATGGTGGCTATGAAAAATGAAAGACCAAATATCACAATGAGGAAATATTGAAATGAAAATCATTCTATAGAAACGATCGTAAACTATAAAACGAAATAATATATTAATAATTATACAAATAATTAACTAACCCTTATATTTTGCTAGTAAATGTAAATTTAACACAAAATCCAAATCTAAAATAATTAAAATAATTCAGAATTAGATTTATCAGGTCTTCAATTGAAATTATTCAAAATCTAAATAATAAAATTAAAAAAAAAAGCAACCTAAATTCATAAAATATTTTCGCTTTATATTTTTTTTAAAAATTATTCAATGTCAAATAGATCGTTAAAATTGTTTGGGGTGAGAGAATTATTCTCTGGACAGTTTTTTTTCTTTTAGAGAAATAAATATCCGCTTCAATTCGATGTTTCAGAACGGTTTTAGATCGATCCATCATCAGAGAATAGTTATCAAGTTTTTATGTAAAGAGTTGCTTCACCTTTTAAGTTTCATTAAGAGTGTGGGTACATAAAAATCTGAAAGGTGAAGACAACTCTCTGCACAAACTTATACTCTGATGGTGAATGAAAATCCAAAATCGATCAAAACGAAGAATGCTAGATAAAATCATGGATATTTTCATTGAACTTGGAAAACAATACATTTTTATAAATTAATTTCTCATTCATATATAAATCTCTCATCTTTATTAGAAACACTTATCTAACACAAACAAAATAGAGTTTAGCTGAATTCTGGGGCTGGAATTAATAATTTTGGACTTGTGTAGCACTATTAAGTGTGCACTACAGCGAATACGACATTGTAGAGCAATGATTGTATCTGGTTATATACTAATAAACAACTTTATTTTTTTTAAAATTTAAAGCGCATCAACAACTCATTTGGCACCCGGAGCCTTTTCAGTGCACTGCTAGCCTCCACACAGTGTTCTCTCGTTGTTCATCAGACAACATTGTCCATCAACATCCTCGACAGTGAGCTGTAGAGGCTCCTAGGAAAAGAAAATCTAAGGCTAGCACGGCTGGACTCGAACCTAGGTCCTCCGCGTGGCAGTCGAGTACGCTAACCACTTACTATTCCCTTCCCTAATAAACAACGTGTTAAGTATTGCTCTCCAGTTTGAATTGTAATGAAGTGACGTAAAAAAGAAAGTTTTGTAATTTTTTTTCCTCTGTACAATTTTAGTTACAATTGAACAGCTGATCATCAATTTCAATCATAAGACTGATAGAAGTAAAGATATAAATACTCTGGTATTTTATCCGTCGTAGTATGCATATTTCTTTTATTCCTGGACAGATTTCGGATTTTCATCCATCGTCAGAGCAAATTCACCAAGTTCGTGTAGAGAGAGTTCACTTCAACGTAATGTTTCTGTTACACTCACACTTGTTGGTTGTATATATGTGGGGAGGTTATAAGGTTATGTTGGAGGGAGGTTATACAACCAACAAGTGTGAGTGTAACAGAAACATTACGTTGAAGTGAACTGTCTACACGAACTTGATGAATTTGCTCTGACGATGGATGAAAATCCGAAACCGGTCAGGAATAAAATCAATATGCCTGCTACGTCGGATAAAATACCCAGATGTTATCCAGCATTGCAGACCCGCCCATATTTTTAATTCCCTTAGGAAAGCTGAAATAAAAATTTATGTATTCAGGGTTGATTCTGACCAGCTGTTAAACCTTATATAAATCTTAAAAACTAATGAAGTAATCGACCTTGTAAATTCATTAAAAAAAAATAATAATAATAATAAATGAATAGACAAATTCAGACAATTAGGGAAAATCCCATTATCTATTACAGATTCAGCTCTTAGGAATTTCCGAATTGTTTCTATGCGAACTGAAGTGTATGTATGGTGAACCAGTACAGCTGAAAAACAAAAAAATTGTAGAAAATTCAAACTTGATATTCCGTTTCAGTATCACCATTGAATCGGACAGTAAGAGTTATCTGTCTAAATTCGTAAAACATTTTAAACCATCTCGCAAATGGGTTTCTATAAATTTTATATATCTATTACACGTATTAAAAGCTAAAACTTTTTTTTAAACATTTTTCTGGGAAAATTCATTTAAGAGATTTTTGGAGGTGGGGTAGAATGAAAGATGTTGCCAAAATTCCGACTTTGGATACTATCGGTTTGCCGGAAATGCGTTTTAACTAACAGTTTTGTTTTTACATTATTTCCTGTGGTTTTCTCCATAATAGGACCAATGGATTTTTATTAAATTTGGTATAAAAACTATAAATACTGAGACTAATCACTTTTGTTTGGAACTTATTCCGCGAAAGTTCATTTAAGAGGGGTTAGGGGGGGATTGGGTTAAGTTAAGATTTTCTCAAAAAAAAGTGATTTTATCTAGATTCTACATTGATGTAACATTGAAGGCAAATTAAACATCTAATACAAACTATAAGGAAGAAAATTCGTCATTTATAACTGTTTAAATTGCAATAACCGATAGACGTGTGGATATTTCACAGACAAGATTCCCATATCATGTAACATAAAGCGCTTATGAGCTGGTAATTTTTAATGAACCACAACTTTAGAGTTGTGGATCTAGAGAAACCATAATGAATTTAGTTGCTTTACAAAATCATCGTTCATATATAGATTGCAATTTTTTTCAACATTTTTTGCCCATTAAAAATTTAATAGTTCTGCATTATCTGTAACTGAATTGGTTTCGTTCATTGAATCTTAGCAATCTTCTGCAAGGATTGGTACCTTCAAATCTGACTAGTATTTTGTAGCACTTTACAAATTGTTAGTAACTAACAGCAAAATGACTTTATCTAATAGAAGAATATTTCTTTGCTAGGAAATAAAGCCCGATAAAAAGTTCAGTTAAACTTTACAACTTTTTTAATATTTGTTTTATTAATAAAACCTTCAAAGTTATAACTTTTTAGCTGTTACAACTTCAAAGTTACAACTGGCATTTACAGAATCATATTTAGTAGAAAGATTTATGTAATGACGTAAGCGTTTCCTATTTAAAAAAAAACAAAAATATATAACCAAATATCAGTTATGCATTGACTCATCGAACAAAATGTAGTTGTACAGCCAGCCTCACTTTTAGGAATCAAGTGTTTGTTTCTTTTTTGTTTGTGTATCTATTATTCATCTTATGCATACAGTAATTAAAAAGTTATTGTATGAAGAAGTAAATTATTATCAATAATAATATTAATGTTATAGGAAATATTATTACAAAATCGTAAACAAATAAAATAAATAATTCAAATTATAGGAAATTATATTAAATGATAAACATAAAAATAAGTAATAGATTAAAACAAGAAACATATTTTTAATTTCTCTTAATGATCGTGTTAAATTTTCAAAATTGACCGGAAATACATGTTCTCAGATTTCCTGAGTATGAGAAATCTTGTTTTTAACAAATGATCTCTATGTGTGAACAAAATATCTCTCAAAAAAAAAAAAATCATATTTTCTTTTGTTATTCTGATATTCTATTCAGTCCTTATGCGTTGGTTTAGTGGCTAGCCCACTTCAAGGTGAGAGAATTCAGGGTTCGATTACCGTGACTGGAAAAAGTCGGTGTTGACCCAGCAAAAGTGATGAAAAGTGGGAAGCTACATTATTCCCGTATACCCCTTTTCCTCCTGGTACATCGGGGGATCTTTCTAGACCGTACCTACCCGTTCGGGTTTACCGAACGTTATTGGAGTTATCGTTTAACAAGAAGGGGATGTCACCACCATGGAAGGACTTTTAGTGCAATGCCCGACCATAGCAGAATTGCCGAAGCACTCCCCCGCTTGACCCATTTAAGGGCAGGTTGAGATATGCTCAGCCAGCGCGCAGATTGATCCCACAACGTTTGCTCACACTCCATTACCTGCAGGCACTCTCTAGCAGGCTCTACTGAACCGCGTACACCCAGCAAATATGCTTCCAGCAGCAGGCTGGCGCCGCGGTTAATTTTATATTGCGATTCTTCCCCCTCTAAACTCATGACCTCGGTCATTGGAGTTATTGGATAAACCATGGCCACTACAAATCTTACCTCAATTGCCAGCAATTGGCTCAGAAAGTAGCTTGCGCCCGTAGTTCATTATTTCAACTCTAACGAGCAGGCGTGGTTGATCGCACGCCTGATGGATCTAATGTCCATCTACTGATTCATGTCCATTGCCTCAAGCACAGGGGTTTCAGTAACCCAGGTAACTTGCAGAAAGGATCAAGATGGGTTAGGAGAGGGAATCCCCAATCTGGAGAGCCAGAGACTGATTGCACCCCGCAGAGTGGGCGATGGCTTCGCCACAAGCCTACGCCAAAATGTCTCTAGTTGCTGAAATAAGAGTGAGCCAACTAGATTTTACTTTCCACACCAGGACTCATACATATCTTATTAGAAGATACGACTTATCCAGCGTAGGATCTCCCTTTTAGTCGCTTCGTAATACAGGCAGGGCACACCGTAGACCTATTCTACCCCAGGGCCTACAGTTAGTAGCGCCCTGGGTAGCCATGGCCGGAACTAAACGGCGTGGGAACTGCGAAGTGCTTACCACAACCCCGTATTCAAATCGCCGTCTGGAAAGCCTGGCCCTTCTTGGCTGTTGTGCCATATTTTTTTTTTGTTATTCTATTTAGATACTACCATGAAATCTGATACAAAGGTTTAGGGCAAAATCTATCTACCGGAAATGCATCATTCCAGATTTTTTTTTTTTTTTTCAATTTTTCGCATTTTTGTCGAAAACGTATCCAAGGATTTCCTTTAAATTTCGTATACTATCTCAGACATAAATGCCTATCACTTTTGTTAGTAACATTTTCCCGGGAAAATTGATTTTTTTGGGAGGTTTTATGGAATAGATTTTTTTGAATTTTCTCGAAAACAATTATAATGATTTTCTTTAAACAGGACATGCTAAATCCATTGATAAAAATTTGTCACATTTATTTGAAACAAAAAAAATCGATATTAGTTAGTTCTGTGGAATTTTATGACGTTCAGTTTCAAGTATTATATGAGGTTGGTTCAATGTTATTGGCGCTCTCTTCTGGACTACAATGTAATCCACTTGACTATCTTGGTTGAGTAGATTGATTTGTCTCCTCTACCATCTCTATATTTATATTTACAACAAATGATTAAAATTTGGTGATTAGAGAAAATTTTTTCATTTTATATTTGTAAACAGGCGTGAGACCTGGGTTTCATACCAGATTTGGTGCTATTACTTTTTCTCAATACTTTACGTGGTAGTAAGTAATGCAAGCGTATCATATTTTTGAAATTGAGTTTTCACTGGATAGGGAGATTTTGTGGTCCTCTGAGTACGAAAAAAACAGCTTCTAGGAAAGTCTCCGTGTATTTGGGACACTTGCTGTGACTTTTTGGTATTATAATTATGCATATCATTTGCATTTAATGCTCACAGGATCTCGAAAATATTTATTCGTGTGAAAACTTAATATAGAGTAAGAGAAAATAAAAATTAATTCAACAATATTAAAATCGAGAGATTTATGAGTTTGAAATGAAATGAACACACATCTTAAGTCTCAACTAATAAAAAAACTGAAATACTGTCGTTAATGTTTCTTTATTGAGGTAATATAAATTCTTTGACGTCAGAGATCATTAATTTATATTTTGATCTCTTCTGGACTACAATGAAAGTCTAGTTTTTTATTTTTTTATTTAATCCTATGCGATATATTAATAATAAAAATTACAATTTTATTTAACTCTTTTTTTTTTTTTTTTAATTTAAGCAGAATATTTATTTCCTCTACTCTTGTTTGAAACAACTACGATCGTGTCAAAGTTTGGAAATTGTGTTTTCATTAGAATAATGTTTTGAGGTTCCTATTTTAAGTGCCATAATCAATTTTCGAAAAAAATGGTATTATTCCATTTTTAAAGAAAACCGTTGGAATCGTTTTCGAGAAAGTCCCGAAAATCGGAGACAACCTTAAGGCGCACTCACGGATTTATCGTTCTTCCAGTTTGGAACTCTAGCACTTTATTTAAAGGACCTTGATTTTATAAGGTAGTAGAACCGCAAAATTGTACTGAAATGATACTAAAATACAAAATTTAACCTGCAGCTCCCAAACCTACAGCCCCCTAAATTACAGTTTTCTTGGGAAAATGTTTCCAATAAAGTGAGGGATTTAGTAATATCTTTCTTTCTAAACATTTCCCCTATTTTGTGGTAAACTTGAATTCTGGGGTTTTCCGCCGACCCTGCCAATTCTTTCTTCATACATCATTCATCATTCAAGCCTTCATTCATCATTAGAGCAACATCGCCTTAGGAAGGCCAATTGGCCGTGTTACAAAGAAGCCAGCGCGTACCGGACAGTATCTGCAGGCCGTCCTGTGATAGCAGGGGTGATCCCGATTTACCTCCAGACCAGAGAGAGACCGGTGGTTTGGGATTGGAAGGGTGAGCAGGGCGAAGCGGAAGTCAGGCTATGAAGGCGGCAGGAGCGTTGGGAGAATGAGCACCGCGAGGCTTATCCCCAGTCTGTTGGAATGGGTAAGTAGGCGGCACGGCGAGGCCAACTACTTCCACAATTTCCCAATTTCTCTATTTTGCTATTTTGCCGCATACTTTTGGAGGATGGGGAAAGTAGTAAACCCTTCGTGCATCTACGAATTTTCAGAAAGGGATGATGCGTGTATACGTACTTTGGAAGTGGCAGATGGCAGCGAGAACGGTAGAGACTGGAGGTCGAAATCGGGAGGATCTCCCCGGAGGCGGTGGTGAGCGCCACCTTTGTCCGAACGGTTCTGAGGATTAAGATGCTTGAAATAAGTAGGCTCCTCAACCTCCCGAGAACGGGATACAGGTAGGCCGGAGAGCGTTACTAGGCACTTCCCCAAGGTATTACCATAAGCAGTTCCAGGATGGACAAGTGCCTGTGAGGGAGGGATCTTTTTAGTGGGTGATAGTCCCACACTTGGTGCGTAGATATTCCCCCCCCTCTCGTAAAAAAATATTGCTCTTCAGATAACTCAGGGAGCGCTCTCGTTTTCTTCTTCCCGGCGGAAACCATTCCAGAAAAGTTTTCACGCCATCTCTCCTCTTCCATGCTTCTTACGGGGCCAAACCATTGAAACGGTTTTCTTTTCTAAAGTTTAGGTTTTGGGTTCCTCCATTTCCATATCTCTTCTTACCTCTTTTTTTTCCTTCTTTCTAGATACCCTGGGCTACCCTTCTTGTCCCAACCATTTCAACTATATTGTGCTCCGATGGCTTGGAGTGGCTCTACAGTCTACGTCTGCTTATTTAGAAAAAAAACTGTTGAAGCCGTTTTCGAGAAAATAAATTAAACCAGAAAAATAAAAATAAAGTCGTACTTTCCAGAAGACAAATTTTGACCGAAACATTTTATATCATATCCCTTTGATGATATGTAGAGGCATACTCATATGTAGAGTCCCCCAAAAAAGGAATTTCCTATGTAAAGTCCAAGTATTGAAGTAAAAACTTTTTGTTATATTTTAAGTTGATTTTCGCATTGATATTTCTTGATATTGTATAATGAAAACATGTCAGACATAACAAGACATATATCTCGATAGCGAAAGTAAATATGGCCCAGTATTGTTATCATTACTGGAGATGTTACAATGGTAGGTCTATTATATTGATATTTGTATATAGACACTCCACTTGGCCTGTAATGACGCTATCCCATGTATGTTTATCAAATGTATGACGACTCTGAAATTCATCAAATATTAGTAATAGTAATAATAATAATTCATTATCTAATAAAACTACAAACTGCTTTTGGGGATGGAATAATTTTAATAAATTAATGAGATTTAATTGTTTCGATTTTTTTTATTTATTAGAGTATCATAAATAAAAATAAATAAAATTACCAGAATTATGAGGATATTTTTAAACATTGATGGCAATAATAGCTGTTAATTACGGCTGGCCATTCTAAGAGTCAAGGTGAGTCGCGGAATGAATATTTAGAAGTTTCTACTTTCGCACAAATTGAAAAGAAAAATCTCCTGTGAAACACTCACACGACTTTCTCTCATTTCTGTTAATATTTACAATTATATAGAAAATATAAACATTTTTTTAAACGGTAAAATTTTACTCAATTGTCATAACGAAAACGTAGAAGTGTCTCCTACCAACCCAGCCAGCCAGCCGCCAAAATATCCATTTTCCCGGTGTAAAATGTTCAATATAATAGTTACAAACAAAATTGTTAGGTATTTCTGGGTGAAGATAGAATACGAAGTTTAAAGAAAATCGTTGGAGCTCATTTCGAGAAAAATCACGAAAAAGTGGAAACAAAAAATTCGTTTTACCTGATACCTTCGTTTCAAATGTGGTAATAGTACCTAAACGGAATATCACAAGTTTGACCTTTTTTGTTTTCGTTAAAAATCATACGACATTCGCTAAACACATTTTTTCGTACTTAGGTAACCTCAAAATCTTTATTTCCGGTGAAATTTCAATTTTGAAATCACAAAATCGATCGCAATGTTTTCGCTAAGTAAGTTCAAATTTTAGACGATCTATTTACCACTAAATATTTTGATATTTTTTTATTACTTTTTCATCCTTTAACCGTATATTTTGCGAAAGTTTTCGCTGAAAAACTTAAAACAATATGCTCATATGTTATTTTTTGATGCACAACATTTTGTTAGTTTTACCACTAACTAAACTGCACTTATGAATGCAAAATCATCCAAATATGTGATACATAATAAAATCAGCCAAAGAGATATAAGTAAGCTATGCAAATAAACTGTTCAGATTTAATCTGGCCTCTCTCACAGCGGTGAGTTCAATTTGCGCTGTGTAGAAAGAAAGTAATATCAAGAAAGAAGCTTTAATAATTGGTGGTTCGGTCCGCAGTGCTGCAAAACGTCAGAGATTTTTTTCCAATATTGTGTGCTTCATTTTGTGGTCACTGGACAGGTTTCGACCATCTAGATAGGCTTAAAAAATATGTGTTAAAAACCAACCTCAACATAACAAAGCCTCAGTAGCTAGTTTCAACTACGTGCTAATCATGTAATCACACTATTTATTAAGACAATCCTAGTGATGTTGGAGGAACACCTGAAATAGGCCTGTTCAAGCAGACTATATCAAGGAAACATTTTCTTGAATTTAGGTGTAAACTATCTCGTGGGGGAAGTGGATTAGACAGGTACTGGCTTTCCTGTAGGTATCTGAGCCTAACTACATGTATAACATTTAATATTGAACTCGCCAATATTCAACCAATACAAGCTGTGAGACATAGTTCCAACTACTTTGATTTAGCTAATTCAAGGTAAATTCTAGCTCTTCCCCCTACACACTTAACAAAGGTGGACAAATTAGTTTTTCAAATTTTTGAACACTTTATCCCCTGGACATTTTTAGCCTTGTGTTGACTTATCATACAATTAACAACTACAGCGAGAACCTGGGCTTAGTCATGCAGTTTGACAGAAAACTTGATTAAAACTATGTCAGACTGGATCAGAAAAAACCCTCTTGGAAGTAAAAAAAAAAAAGGGTCTTCTGAGATGGTGGATCTTAGAAAGATCTATTCCGAGCCTGATTAAAAGCGGCTTGGGAGATGGGTGCTTATCGTAGAATCCACAGGTCATTTCACCTGCAATTTCAGCTGCATTCATTCACAGACACACCTACCAGAATGAAAGAGTATACATGCACACAGTTCTGGAGAAGACTGGAAGTGATTGGTTAGAGTTGTAAGAGGGAATCATACGAATCCCGAAATGGTTTGGTGAGGATTGAGCTCCTTAGGTGACAACAGATATCCATTTTTTTGTGTGAAAAAGGTGTTAAAATTTGCGCAAAGAATTTAAGACTGAATGTATCTGAGTGGTGGTGTACATTGGTCTAGAACTGCATAATCCGATCAGTGAATAGCCTGGGAGATTTAAAGCGTACATTAAGGATAGAGGTGGACATTTTGAATAATAGTATTATTTCTAATCTTTACACTATTTCCTCACTAAGTTAATCTATCAAAATTTCAATTATAAGTTTAGTGCGGAAGTGAATTTAATTTCATTCAACGTCATCGCCGTCACTGTTATGTATTCGCATTCTTCCTCACGTCCTTCAGAATGCTTCCAGGAAATTAAGAATTTTTTTTAAAAATTTTTATTCGATAAAAAAACATATTACATATAACTGTTGGAAAACAATAAAAATGAATGAATAAATTAAATAGTAATAATAAAAAATAACATTAACATAAACAAGTTGTAACCATTGGGTTATCTGATCACACACTTTCAATGAAACTACTTCTTCCATTCATAAAGAGAAAAAAATGCCTGCGAATTTTTTTATTTATTTTTTTTCATTTTCTATTGAAAGAAGTGAATAAAGAGTTTTCAAGACAATTATAAATGAAATAGCAGTTAACGATTGTTTAAAATAAAATGAGCCCAAGGCTATGAAGAAAGTGAAAGAGTAGGGATGAACCAGTTAGACAAAGAAAAGAAAAAGAAATGTTTTAAACAATAATCAATCATTATATAAATATAATGATTGAAACAAAAGGAACATATGTTATATCTTTTCAGAATACTTATTATAAATTTTTTATAGAGATAGAATTAGTTTCATCCTATTGTCAACTAGCAGTTTAATTGTATTGTGAACAAGCTATAACAATGCAATGCTCCCAATATCGTTATTATCATTAAGGCCCCCTTAGTCTATGAAGCCATTTAGAATAACGAAGGTTTTTAATAGCACCCAAAATGTTTTCAGCAGAGTGCTAATTTTTATTTATTGTAATAAATACTGTTATTTGTCTGCAGTCAAAAAAAAGCATATGGCAATGCGCCCGACGTCATCCACGGATACGTCACTCAACACGTCACATGAGGCGTAACGTATCTTCTTCCGACAACAAGCTATTCAAATTTTCCACCATAAGGAAGATCAGGATACGCCTACCTCAACCCCTGGAAGATTGGATGGAGAAGTAGGGGAAGTTTTCCATAAGTATAAAATAAGGGCTACCTAGATTCAAACATCTTGTACATTACCATCAGTTCAGTCTGTCATTTCTACTCAAGCTACCACTCTCTATATCAATCAGTGTAAAGTCCTTGCAGTAATCTGATTTCTCTCAAAGTCAGTGTATTTTTCTCTGCCCAATCCCACAACTACACTACAACTAACTCTTTAAGAAGAAGTGTCGCGATCGTTGAAAGTTTCTTTTCCATTGGAAATACATGTCCTGGTACGAAAAAAAAAATAGTTTTTAGTAATTGAATTTTTTCAGTGGAAAGAAATATCACAAAAAAATGGAAGATTACAGGGAGCTCAGAATCATTTAATAATTATCATCGCGTCCGACATGAAGATTTTGTTTTGTTGTGGCGATCCAAATCCGTCAGATGGAATTGTGATTTTACAGAATTTTTATTTTTAATTTTTGAAAGTTTCTCCAACGATTTTCTTTAAACTTCGCATACAGAATTTACACGTAAAGGCCTATCACTTTTATTTGAAAATATTTGTCTAGAAAAAAACAAATATAGGTTGGTTCCGAAGAAACTTCATAGAAATTGTTTCTCTAAAGCCACTTCAACATAATGTCTGGTCCTAAAATCTACATAATATTAAGATAAATTATATTATATATTGCATGAATTATATTGCAATGTTTGTTACGGACCAAGCTATTAATGTCAGCAATGGAGTCCTGCAGGGAGAATTTCTGTCTCCACTATTATTCATTCTCTTCATTCATGACATTTTTTTAACTGTTTCAAACAGTAAGTTTTGTCTAATGTCGATTTGTTCAAGATAATATCTTCGGTTTACTTTTTGTTGATGGTGCAGTGATTTTTGCTGATTTTCGTACAGATGCGCAGAACAAGCTAGATGTTTTAGCCGAATATTGTTATATTAATTTCTAATCAGTAAATTCGGATAAATCCAAAGTTATGGAATTCCTAGCCAGCCCAAAACGTAAAAGATTACTGTCTCGGCATTTTCAAGGCGAGATTAACAGCTGTGTCAATAACTATATGTGTTTGGGTGTACCTTCTAGTTTTATCTGGGTAGATTTAATTTTGTTTTATTTCAAAGGGATTGAAAGCAATTAGTGGTGTAAAAAAAACAGTTTTAATTAGTAGTAAATGTTCTTCTTGGGATACAATTTGTAAACTTTTTGAATCTGTTGTTGCCGCATCAGGCTTACATGCTTCAGTAGTGCGGGCTCTAGGATATCTAGGTGACATTTTAAGAATATATTTTAACTTCCATTGAATACACCAAATCATTTTTTTTTTCGGAATGAGTTTCGCTGCAAGCCTATGGTCTTGATGGTAATATAGTGTTTGATTAATTGGTGGATCAAACTGCTCGTATTACCAAATGATCATTTGTCACGAAGAACATACGAGGCTGGGCTGACCTTATTTAATAACAATATCAGTGCAAATGTAAAACTGGATAACTGGTTCACATGGC
>JAAEAF010009093.1:0-46390 GCA_011037195.1 Triatoma infestans
CCCTATAGTTTTCTTGCCTCTCTTTTTACCTGCCTTACGGCCAGCTGAGGGCTTGGGTGCGCGAGCCTCCGCCTCGGAACAACCGCCGCGGGGGCCCGCGCCAGCTTCTCGGCGATTTGCCCGTTCGGAGGGAGCCCCAACTCCATCCTCGTCGCATGATTTTTCCTTGGTCCGGAACTTTAACCTACCAAAACCAAAGAATGGAGCAATATCCAGACTCCTCAAGACTTCCAGGGACTCCCTTCCCATGGAAAATGTGAAGAGATGACCCTTGCTCTCCGGAACACACCCCATGACCGTCCACAAGCCGGGGTTGAGACTCTGATTGCCAAAACTCAAAAGGCTGACAAACTTCTCTGCTTCACTGGCTCACCATCTTCATGGGGCACAAAAACTGAGCACGTCAACGGCTTCGGGACCTCGTCCCCTTCCAGGACCCTGAGGGCAGCGCCTTCCCAGGGCCGCAGCGTAGGGACGACCTCCGTTACCTAGGACGCACTCTGGACTGTTTGCACAAGTAAGTAGGAGATGCCCTGATTTATGGGTGCATTTAAGGAAACGCACCTGATGGTCTTCCGTAGAAGTCGCCATGGTGGACAGCAGGGATTTTTGGATGGCTTTAAGTCTTTCCGGCTCCAACTGCGTGTCCAGGTAATCACCCGTGGCAATCGCGACCCTCTCCGAGGACAAAACCTCCCCATAGGTACGAGGCCTTGCCCTCTTCGCAGGCCGCGATGCTTTCGGGGTACCTTTCTCTTTTCGGCCTAAGCCCTTTCATTAAGTTGACGGACGAAGTTCTCCCTGATCAGGATCGTCTTGCGACCACCAGATCAATGCCCTGTCCGACTAACCTTTGCACCCGCCTGTTGGACGCGCCTGACAGACGGGCTACAAGAATGTCAAAATCTGACATTTCGTCAACCTCCTCTAGAGATGACACTCTTAGGGATTCCCGAGGAGGTTGTATGGTGGCCTCGGAAATGGGGGCATCAGCCTGCTTCTTCGAAGGTCCTTGTTCGAAATTTATATTTATTTGCTGCTCCATGTTGTTCCCACGATTAGCTGGGGAAGTGAGGTCCACCCAGTGAGAGCCCCGCAATGACCGGGTAAGGCTACTTACTCTGAGAGGGCGCCTGGTATCTCAGAGGCTCCATGACGACCCCGGGATTAGGCTCCGGGACTAACCTTCCTATAGGCACGGGTCGCATATCACCGTAGGATTGAGCCGGATAGATAAAGAGTCAGGATAGGGTAACCTGGGATACAGCAGAATGGTAAGAAAAATAGGAAGCCAACGGGGAATAATCGTTGACCCGCCAGAGCCCTAGTTAGCCGTGACACCGGAAGTGCCACGTTGCCCAGCCCCCACGATGTGGGCATTAGGGTTGGCTCGCTGCTCCACTGGAATCGCCGAGGCTTTCTACCAGTGGCACAACATTTGGGGGCCTAGAGAAAATAGTAGAAAACTGGAAAATACTTTTCAGGAAAAAACGCACATTTGTTCATCGATTTCTTTCAAACTTCAGAATTTCAAAAACTCATTTTATTTTAATTAATATTATTTAGATGATAGAATTGTGTAATAAACTGAAATAACACTTTTAGAGGAAAACCTAACCGCACCTTCGCCCCTCCCAAAGTACCATTAAATAAATTTTCCCAGAGAAATGTTACAAATAAAATTTTAATATATCAAGTTTAAAGAAAATCGTTAGAGCTATTTTCGATCGAATTGCAAAAAAAAAAAATCAGAAAAATACGTTCTGTAAAGTGTTTCTGAGATATTTTCGTTTTTGTTCGCACACATACGCGTTTTTGTTCGCACAAGTGGTTTACTTGCTAAAAAAACTGTTTTCATACTCAAGAGACCTCGAAACATGTCTAGTGAAAACTGAATTTTCAAAATCTCTACGAATAAGAAAAAGTAAAAATATAAATGACAAAAGGAAATTTGGAATTTAATAAAAATTGTGCAAACTTTGTTAAATAGAAGTATTTATAAAAAGTGAAAAAAAAAAAAATGTTTTAAAAGAAGTAGATAAAAGAAATTTGGCCTTAGTATATTAAAACCTTATCTAAATGGAATTTTAGGTTATCTGATAGAGTAATAAAACTCAATAACACTGTCTGCTTTATTTGTGATACACGTGATTGTGTTTTATTTATATTTACTGCGACATCAGATAGTAAACATTGGAGCTAATAAAAAAATACTATCAATAATATATTAATACGTATAATAAAATTATAATTATGATATTAAATTATTATTGTTATTATTATTTATCCAGGCATCATTAGCAAACATTCAGCCATTCTGTTCAATCCTTAATTTGTCTCTTCCGCCTTCATACAGGCATCTTGGTGTGATTATCCTAGAGGTTATCCAGCTAATTCAAATTTTACCCTTTATACACCATCAATGTGGCTGCTCAATTCCATTGAGTTACTAAAGAACACAGCTTATTGATCAATCTTCATGTAACTATCTCATGTCATACAAGAAAATGAACATTCAGAAATTAGTATTTATATGTATAGATTTACGTAATTAGTTTAAACAAAATCGTTTTCAACAAAAAACTGAAAAATACATTTTTTAATAAAAACGCATTTCCGGTCATCCGATTTTCTTCCAACCCAGAATTTCTACCACATATTTAATTCTAATTAATATTATTTAGATGACTAAAATTGTATAATAAACTGAAAATAGCACTTTAGTGGAAAAAAACCTAACCTCACTCTTCCTCTAAAAAATGTTTTTTAAATGAATTTTCCTGGAGAAATGTTTCAAATAAAAGTTGTAGCTGTTTCTATGTGTAGTTAATATTCAGTGTTTAAAGAAAATCGTTGGAACAGTTTTCGAGAAAATCACAAAAAACTGAAAAAAAAAAAAAATCATTCAGTAAATTTGGTACCGCCGGTTGAAGAATTTTGGACTCGACAAGTTATTTGTCCCGATTCCATGGTGATATCTAAACGGAATATCAAGTTTGAACTTTTTGCGATATTTGTTCTTTTATAGCTATACTGTTCACATATATAGGGTGACCAGAGTTATATGCTCCACCCACTTTTTTTTTAAACGGCGGGAAATTTCGAAAAAATAGAAAACACGTATTTAATCATTTTTAGTCTAGTTTATTTTCAGTGATTTGAACCATTTTTTTATACCCCAATATCCCGAGATACAGCATCCAACTTTTTTTTTTCAAATGGAACATTATATTTTTTTTTGCATATTTTTATAGTAATTGAGCCTCAAAAAAAAAAAAATTTAAAATCGGTTAGGTTTTTCAAAAGTTATGGCAATTTAAAATATGAAAAACAAATTTCAGTTTAATGTCAAAATTACCTTATTTTTTCTTTAAGAAGCTCTTCAAACTGGGCACCATCAACGGATAGGCAAGCCAAAGCTCTGGACTCCCACGCTCTGTTTGTAGCAGCACTTAGGTGGCAAAGTCAACATCTAGGCAGGCTAGAGTTATTCGACGTTCCATATCTTCGACTGAAGTCATGGGATTAAGGTTACTGTACACTTTATTTTTTAGATATCCCCACAAAAAATGCACAATTTTATGGACTGATGAATCAAAGTTTACCAACAATGGCCTTCTTAATCGTTGGAACTTTAGAATATGGGCAGAAGAAAATCCACAAGTTACCTTCGCCACACGCCATAGGTTGTTTTTTCTACAAATGTTTGGTGTGGAGTTTGAGGAAACCAACTAATCGGCCCATACTTCTACAGAGGGAACTTAACTGGTGAAAGGTATCTAACTTTTTTAAGAGACATTTTGCCAGTTTTGCTTGAAGATGTTCCTCTAAAACGTCGGTTAGATATGTATTTTCAACAAGATGGTTGCCCGGCACATAATGCGAGAGTTGTTCGACGTTACCTGGACAGAAATTTCCACGAAAAGTGGTTAGGAACTCATGGTCCGATCCAATGGCCACCTCGACCTCCGGACTTAACCCCAATGGACTATTTTTTGTGGGGATATCTAAAAAATAAAGTGTACAGTAACCTTAATCCCGTGGCTTCAGTCGAAGATATGGAACGTCGAATAACTCTAGCCTGCCTAGATGTTGACTTTGCCACCTAAGTGCTGCTACAAACAGAGCGTGGGAGTCCAGAGCTTTGGCTTGCCTATCCGTTGATGGTGCCCAGTTTGAAGAGCTTCTTTAAAGAAAAAATAAGGTAATTTTGACATTAAACTGAAATTTGTTTTTCATATTTTAAATTACCATAACTTTTGAAAAACCTAACCGATTTTAAATTTTTATTTTTTAATTTTTTTAGAGGCTCAATTACTATAAAAATATGCAAAAAAAAAATATAATGTTCCATTTGAAAAAAAAAAGTTGGATGCTGTATCTCGGGATATTGGGGTATAAAAAAAATGGATCAATCACTGAAAATAAACTAGACTAAAAATGATTAAATACGTGTTTTCTATTTTTTCGAAATTTCCCGCCGTTTAAAAAAAAAGTGGGTGGAGCATATAACTCTGGTCACCCTGTATATACAAAGAAACAAACAGATCATTTAACAAAAACCCACTTTTTTGGACTCAGAGAACCTTAAAAACACGTATCCCAGTGAAAATTCGATATGGAAAATTTGACAAGATTACAATACTTCCTCTTACTAGGAATAAGAGAAAGTCATATTCGGGGAATCTCAGAACAAGTATTTCCGGTCAAACTCAAATTCTAAAATTGTATGATCGCAATAATTTCATAGTGTCTACATATTCTTTGTATGTTTGATAATCAATGCAATTATAAGTTGCATCATCACGTGCTAACGCTAAAGTAAAAATTCTGTCTTTTAATTAAATTTATCAAAAAGAACTGTGAAAGACTTTCTGCAAAAGAAAGCTGTGGATATTTCAAAACAGAATTCTTTTATTTTCAACTTATAAATTTCTTTTTTTTATTTAAGAATGATGACCAAGAAGATGTGAATGATGTGGATCCTCTTTGTATTCCTGGTAACCCAACTAAAATTACATTTGCTGACATAACTTCCGCTGCATTCAAAGTGAAACTTGGAATAACATGTACACCATGCATTGTAAGTTTGGCTTTTATGAGTTTTTTATCTTTCTTTCGTCTACAAGTTCTAAACTTATTTAATCAGAGATTAGATTAGAAACTGGGGGGGCTCAACCCAGATACCGCAGCCAGTTCTTTTTGAGGCTTATTTGCCTTCCCCCCCTATATTTAGTAGACGAAACCTCCCCTCTTCATGAGGTCGACGGCTTTCCCCACTAGTTCTTCTTGCGATATAATCTTCTCCGGTCTCAGCGTGTCAAAGATCTCATATCGCAATCTGCCGATTGCAAAGAAATCCTTAAATCTATCGTGCCCTGTGAACAGGTCAGCTATCAGTCAAATCTGATTTCTGCCTAGACCTAGGGTCTCTTGGTTCTTCTCCTACACAGTCTTGGCATAACCTTCTTATTGTGCTTGGCCACAGGACTTAGCCTCTAGTACCGGCTGTGCTCCGTCCTTTTGGCTATCCCCTGGACAGGTTCCAGCCCACAGAACGGAGTGTTCGCTTCCGTTCCTGGCCAGTTTGCCGCCTGTCTCCATTAAATCATAACAGAACTATGATCTATATCTATTTTTATAGATAGAGATAGTAGATTGTTTGTTGTAGGAGATTATTGCACTGCGAGCTGAAAGATCTATTGAGCCCCCTGGAGCCTTCTCAGTGCACTGCCGGCCTCCAAGCAGCGTTCTCTAGCCATAGACATCACTCCCCATCACCGGACAGTGAGTTGTAGAGGCTCCTAAGAAGAGAAATCTAAGGGTAGCATACTGGATTCGAACCCGGGACCTCCGCGTTGCTAGTCCAGCGCGCTACCACTGAGCTAATCCCTTCCTTCTCCCTTGGCTTAGGCCAGTTAACTAGGGACGGGGACCCTAGTTTGTGTACTCTGTTGTCCTTGTCTATAAAGAGAAGATTGTATGTAGTTTAAGTGTATTGTGTACTGTTCTAACGAAGTGCATGGAGTACTGAGCTGTGGTAACCCGAGGGGTCGCTGCTCTTTAAGTAACAGATACCCCTTTGCAAGGGCATTATAAATAGTAGGTAGTCAAATACTATAGATAAAACCTAGCTATTTGTATCTATACTAATGTTAATATTCTACTAAAACTAATAAATCTGATCAAAATGACAATGCAAATTTTATTTTGATGCAGAAATCACACTTGTCCGCCCTAACAGGAATGGAAATCTATTTGAAAAAAGATTTTTTGCAATTCACTGGCAGGTAAGATTCCATACTTGTTTCATTAGATAATAATAGTTTCTATTATTCTGAAATAGAGAAGGGATTAGCTCAGTGGTTAGCACGCTGGACTCCCACGCGGTGGTCCCGGGTTCGAGTCCAGTGCTACTCTTAGATTTTTTCTTCCTAGGAGCCTCTACAGCTCACTCACTGTCCAGTGATGGACAGTGTTGTCTGCAACGAGAGAACACTGTCCAGAAGCCGGCAGTGCACTGAGAAGGCTCTGGGCGCTAATGATCACAGATGTTGACGCGCCTTAAATTAAAAAAAAAAAATGAAATTAATTCTAACGGTTGATTAACATCACCAATATTTAAAAAGTATTTTTAATTCTTTATGTTACCCTAATTATTAGTATTTTATTGTGTATCTTAGTCAACTATTTTGTTAACAAATTACCCTTAAATAGTCTTAAAACAAATAAATAAATCATTCAGTTCAATACAAAATATTTCTGTTCGTCATAGTTTTAAAGAAAGAGGGGCGTGTTATGCTCTTCTTATGCTGACAGATGAACACAAGAAAAATGGGGTGATATCAGCGTCATTAGGAAATCATGCACTTGCGCTAAGCTATCATGGCAAAAGGTTGGGAATACCTGTCACTGTGGTCATGCCAGTTGTTGCCCCAATTATGAAGGTATTTTTAACGATAAAAATATTTCTTTCTTTATAAAAATTTTGACAAGAAATGTTTCATTAATACCATGTCAAGTTCCTCTGTTTTAATCCGAGATTTCCTGTTTTAGGTTCAATCTTGCATGCAGTATGGAGCTAATGTAATCGTAACTGGTAACGATATGAAAGAAGCTAAATGTTTTGCTATGAATCTTGCAAGAGAAAAAGATTTCACGTATATCAATGGGTTAGTGGTGTAGCAGAGAAAGGAAAATTTATCATTATTCATAGACAACATTATAATTAACTTATTACCACAGAATAGATTTACTTTAGTTTCTGAGGAAACTGCAGCATTAAACTTTCCTCCAAAGCGCCATTTTATTATTATGTCGATCCTTATAGCTTATTATTGAATTGGTTTACAAGAATTCAGGTTTGAGAAATTATTTTCTTCAGGTTCTTCTCGAAAATGGCTCCAATGATTTCCTTTCAACTTCCTACATTAACTAGATACATAACTACCCCGGAAAGAGTTTTCAGGCTGCGACCGCTTAAATGGTTAGTTATAAATTAAAGTTTTGCCCATATTGCAGTAGGTTTCTTCAGGGTAATGTCACCTTGGATGCTAAAGCAGCACTGGTAAGAAACAGGTGAGTAGAGCAGGGTACAGTGGCTTCTTCCTTCATCATCTTGAACATAATGGCTGTAGGTAGTCGGAGGGGCTTAATTTTTTCTTCCTTGCATGTCATTGTGTCTCTGGCGGCTGACAAAGTCTAAGTTTCCTTTCCCACTGCCTTTCTGTCAAAGTTGTAGTCTTATTTTACTCCGGAAAACTGTTAACCATTTTTTTCTCTTCCCTTTTCTCTTAGCAGAATTCTGCTCAAATGGAGTCCAACATCTCTATTTAAACAGTTTACATTTTTCACAATTTCTACTTCCACTCTTGCGATACTTTCCAAATAATTGTTTACTTCGGTAAGGATTTTTGTGTCCTCAAAATTTGTTGCGTCCTAGACTAGCATACCTAGTCATAAGCAAATGTTCTACAAGGGCCGACTTTCCCGTTTTGTTATGCGTGACACCAAGCGTATGTACTCTTTAAGGCCCGTTATGATAAACCTTTTAGTCTGTCCTATATATTTTTCCCCAAGGAATCACATAGGCCTAACTTTTTACTTTCTCTCACTCCTAGTAAGAGCAACTATTGCGATCGTGTCGAATTTTCGAAATTGAGTTTTCACCGGAAATACATGTTTTGAGGACTCGTAAATACTATAAAGTGTTTTTTAGCGAATGGTTGTATATATATGTGTTTTAGATGGCGGTTCTGTATCTCCTTCTAGGTCTGAATAACGAGCTTTGCTTGGCTGACGTCACATTGCCTTAAGCACACACTTTGTGTTGTGGTAGCAGACAGCTTTGTTATAGACCAACTCTTGTAGTGTTATTATACTTGCTAACTCATCACAATTATTAGTATCTAACTGACAAACTATCACATATCGCATCACATAATTCTGTGTTAATTGAACTGTTTGTGTTTAATCCTTATATTATTTATTATTATTCGCGAAAGGGGAGGGCAAAACCCTACGCTATCCAAAGCCCCCCAGGGCCCATATAGCTACCCCTAAAGAATAACAACCACTGGGACTAGAATACAAATCCAGGCCCAGGATTCAACCATCTAAGTTTCACAACAGACCGAACAAATCGGACCAAAACCTTAAAAGGACACAGCTTAAGATCCTCTACCGACATCCTATTCCGGCCGAAGTTCCTAAACCTAATCTCCTCACAACCCAAACAATTCGTCATCAGATGCATGGGTGTTTCCTCCTCAGTTTCACAAACTCTACAAAAAGGGTCAGGCACAAGTCCCATTATATAGAGATGTCTCCTTAAACCACAATGCCCAGTGAGGAATCCAACCAGATACCTGAGGGAGGTCCGTGAAAGACATCGGACCCCACTGCTCAAAGCCCCGTCCGGGCCCCCAATGAGCATTTTAGACTGTTTAATCCTTATAACTAATACATATAATTTGATAAAATAATGTATTTTGAGGGCTCTTAAGGTAATGGAGTCTGATTAGAACACAGCATAATTATGCTAAAATTTGAAAATTCCTCGCTCCTGAGCATGTAAAAAAAATATTTTAAGCGAATATCTATGAACAAAATATCTAAAAAAAAAAAAAAAAGAAGAAAAATCGCTAGAAGTTTAAACTTGAATTATTCCGTTTAGATACCAACCATTGCATATGACACCAAGGTTTCGGGTAAATCCATCAACCAGAAGTTACTGAATAGTTTTTTTTCAGTGTTAAACGATTTTCTCGAAAACGGTCTCAATGATTTTCATTAAACTTCGTATACTACTCGTATCTTCACGCATGAATACCTATCAATCATATCTGAAACTTTTTTTCCAGGAAAACTGATTATTTTATGGTTTTCTGGGGGAACAGTGCCTTTTTCCGATGAAAGCACCTAGCACCGGCTTTCCTCTAAAGTACCACTTCAGTGCAATATATGGTTCTACCATTTACGGTAAAGTATCGTGGAAGCATTGCTAGAATACCAAATTTGAAGAAAATGGTCTAACCGAAAGTGCGTCTTTACAGAATAGATTTTAGAGTTTTTGGAATTTTCTCGTAAACGACTGCAATGGTTTTCTTTTAATCTGGAATGCTATTTGCAAAGGGATAAATACCTTATCACTTTTATTTGAAACATTTTTCTGAAAAAATGAGTTCTATGGTGTACTGAGGATTCTGTGACGTAACATTTCAAATGTTAAAATTTGAGTTTGTGCAATGTTTTGGTGCTATCTTTGGATTGCAGCGTAAATATTCAATTCTACCCGCCTTTTGGGCCAACCAATATATACCTCTCCACTCTCTACTTACTTATGTTAGGTTTAACTGAGTAAAAATTCCAGTTTAAAGAAAGTTTGCCAATTTTATAATTGTATTCATTGCTGCAGTAAGAGAAAGTCGTGTGAGTGTTTCACACTAAATTGGAAGCTTTATGATAAGATAGTAAGAGGTGTGGCGGAAGATTTGTGAGGGCACTCTGAGTGAACATGTAATTTTAAATAATCCCAATAGTACAGGAAGGTCCTGGGGCATAGCCTGCAGATGACAAAGCTTGTCTTTATTAATATCCTTTTACATTTCATAGGTACGATCATCCGCATATAATCGCAGGACAAGGTACACTTGGATTGGAGATTGTTGAACAGGTGCAAGACATTGATGCAATCATTGTACCTGTAGGTGGAGGGGGTCTGATCGCTGGGGTCGCCCTAGCTGTTAAGACACTCTACCCTAACATCAAGATTATTGTAATTATTTTTATTAATTTTAGCATAATTGTTTTCCATTATAATCCATCGTTGTGAACTTTAAGAAACATTATTTCTAATGAAAAGATCTGGTGTTGCTTTTAATATTTAATTTAAGTGTTGAGCCATTGTGAGGTTCTGGCTGCACTAAGGTTCCTACTCTCGGCCGTCTTCGTTCATGAGAGAGCTACTGCCCGCCCTGTTGGATCTTGTTAAAAGCTATGGGATTGAATAACGTGGTCGAACTGAAGAAGGTATCACAATAGATTTTCCAGAATCGCAGTAACTAGGTCCAGGGACCCACTTTTGAAATGGACCTGGATCTGAGAGACAGGGAGAAATTGTCTCTTAATATAAAAGTATTTGTTGACCGTTGATGAATTATGTTATGAAGAGATTCGGTGAGGATCGGTCAAGAAAAAAGACCGATAATTTCTGTAGATGATTTAACACCAGAAACAATAACTTTTCTTTTTTTAAGTTAGTGCGATGTAATAAATGTGTAAGTTTCAAAATTCTTTATCCACATGTATATTAAAGCATTGATATCTCGTATATATTAAAGCATTGATAAAGACTGTCGAAACGCTGGCATAATTGAATGTTTCTTTATTGACCTATCCTCACCGAATTTCTTCATAACATTGTCCCTTAAATTTAAACACTGAAGTGACAATAACCAAAGCCACTAAAGCCGAGCATGAAAAGAAAGAAGCTGCCTTGTCTAGTATATATATCCCACCCCCACAAATGGTTGAAAGAGTGCTCACTTCAATAAACAAACCATTTCAACCTTACCGATCCTCCTCACCACTCTGCACTGTCGCACATAGCCTTTTATGCGATTAGTGTACAAGTAACGGCTCCAGTGTGAGAGTTGAAAAACAAGAATTCATCTTAACCAGTTCATCTTAGCCAGGTAACACTTAACCAGGTTTACACAAATTAACCATGGAAAATAGTTTATAGTTAGAATGTAAATTTTAACTAAGGATTTTTCCATGGTCACGTACGAATTTGCACGCATGTTACTTGGCGCGACTTTTCTTAACACCTACATAGAATAGGAGTCATGGAATCCCAATTTTTTTCTTTATGTAATGTTGGTGAGGAAAGGATTGGGGTTCGTATCAGGGGCTGCACTAGATAATGTAAAAGAGAAAGAATCACCTAGGCAAGTGCCAAAATATACTGGACTGCTCTTAAAAAATTGACAGAAATGCCTGAAATGACGTAGGAAAAAAACTCTCTTTAATGAACCTCAAATGTCCTACTGAAAGTCACAAGTAAATATTGTATTTCACAGGGTGTTGAATCTGACAGATGTTCAAGTTTCTCAGAAGCATTAAGTGCGGGGAAACCAGTAGAAGTAAAAATTAAATCTACCCTTGCAGATGGACTGGCCGTGCCGACAGTGGGATATAATGCGTTTGCTACCGCTGCTCCTCTTATAGACAAAATGGTAAATAATCTTTATGAGTTTTAATTTACTTACCAGATGTTTATTTATTTATTTTTTAACGTACTCAACGTTTCAGCGTCTTTTACGCCATTTGACTTATTTGTCCTAACATAAATATAGAGATAGAGCGGAGTTACCTACCCAGGCAGATAGTAGAAATGATTACATTGTTATCCAAAACAGAGCGCCTACAATATTGGACAAACACAGCGTTAGAAATTTAACGTCGCAGATTCTTCAGAATCCACTAAAAACAGTTACAAAGTTTATATCTGGCTATAAGTTGTAAGTTTAAAAGAAATCGTTATAGTCGTTTTTCAGAAAAATTCAAAAACCTATTCTGCAAAGTCTCACTTCCCGTTAACCAATTTTCTTCAAATTTGTAATTCCAGGCAATGGCTTCAAATGTAAATTAATATTATATTATATAGGTGACAGACACAATACATTGTACTGAAATGGTATTTTTAATGAAAAGCAGCCCCCCCCCCCGTAACCTCCAAAATACCAATTTTCTCGGGAAAATATTACAAATAAAAGTGATATGTATTTATATGTGTTAATAGTATACGAAGTTTAAAGAAATTCTTTGTAATCGTTTTCGAGAAAATCGCGGAAAACTAGGGGATAAAAATCAGTAAAATCGCAATTTGCTTTGATGGATTTTTGCCCGAAACTTGGTGTTACATGCGGTGCTAGTACCTAAACGAATAACAAGTTTGAACTTTCTGCGACTTTTCGTTTTTGAAATATTTTCACACAAAAATACACACGAATTCTATGTTTAACTTGATCGTTCATATGGTTTTAATCTCTTTATTATATGATATTTTCTTTCACTTGCATTAATTTGTATATCCCCCTCATTTTAATTAGGTATCATTATTTTTTCACAATTCTTTGTTCTCTCTCATTTCACTTAGTTTCACCTTACTTTTAGTATCCATCCTAGTTTTAATCTATAATTTAGTTATTTCGGAAACTTTATATTATACATACAACCATTCACTAAAAACATTTTTTTTCGTACTCATAAAACCTTAAAGCATGTATTTCCGGTGAAAACTCAATTTCGAAAATTTGATACGATCTTAATACTTCTAGAAGTAAGAGAAAGTAAAAAAAAAATATATATACGACAATTATTCATGTTAGTAAAATTGAATGAAGACTTCAGTTTAGTGACCAATGCAGGTAGTGGTGAAAGAAGAGTGGATAGCCATTGCTATACTCAGACTCGTTGAACATGAAAAATGTGTTGTAGAAGGTGCAGGTGCATCAGGATTAGCAGCAATCCTTGCAGGACAAGTTCCAGAATTAAAAGGAAAAAAGTGAGCCAATTTTATATATATTTATATATCTATAATTTTATATATCTATAATTTTATATACTTATAAATCTCATATATATCTCATTTGGGTGTTGGTGTAGTGGTTATGAGCATGGACTTGTAAGTGGGGGGGACCCCAGTTCGAGCCCCGCGTATAACTGCTAAACTTTATATTTGTTTAGAAATGTTATTAGTAAAGTATTCTGCCCCCTCCTCCACGACACCTACTTTGGTAGTTGGACGTTAAGCCCGCCTGAAAAAAAAAATAAATAAATAATTAAAACATGGCTGTTAACACTGAACAATTTAGTAACAAACTAATTCCAAAATACATATTAGCACAATTATCTGGAAATTTCTAGAATAAACTCCAGCTCTTCCATCTGCTTGTGAAACCTGTGGCTGAACTCTGGGTACAAACATGCATCCAACTTTTGACTAAGTACCCCTCCGAAATGGTATCTAATGCAAGAAGCTTTCATCTAATGAATCTGCGTGTTCCCCTTAGAAGACTGTCTGATAAGCTGCAAGCAGCCGGCTGCCATATGTTTTATAATATTCACTGCTGTAATAGGCAACAATTCCCGTTCACTAGAAGTTTGGCCCCATTTCCTTGTTAGCCCTTTAACTTCAGCAGTAAAGTTTCCCTGTGTCTTCAACCTCTCTTTGAAGATCTGTTAAAGACTTCCAGTAATCTATATTTAACCGTTTCAACTTTTCATACACGCTTATAATATTCCTCGGCGTGTCGCCAGTGGCTCCACCCACTGTAGATATACTGATTCAGTCACACTGATTTTTGTGGTAAGCTGGTAAAAATATAAACCTATATAGATACCATGTGTTTATAAGCATGGTTAGTATGAGTGTATAATTAAGAAAAAAAAAGAAGAGTATTACGAGTGAAGACCTGTATAAAGTGTTTGAATTAAACTGTAACTTGTTATGATATATGTTGAAGGTCTATGTTTGTAAATTTAATGAAGGTATTGAATTGTTTATTAGTTCAATTGAATATTTTGTTTATTAATGGACTAACTGTATAAGCTCAGATGTGTTAGGGTGGTCTAACACATGACAATATAAATAAAAATGGCTTTTATGAGATCTGAATTGTTTTCAGAAAGTGGAAATGTTTACTCTATAGCTGGTTATTAATGTTTCAGGGTGGTGATACCTCTTTGTGGAGGTAATATAGATACAACAATACTTGGCCGATGTCTGGAAAGAGGTTTAGCTGTGGATGGTCGACTTCTGAAATTTTGTGTGACTGTAAGTGATCGTCCGGGTGGTATAGCTGATCTTTGTAAGTTAGTCTCAAAGACTGGAGTATCTATCAAAGATATCATCCATGAACGTGCATGGATTACTTCAGATGTTTTCAGCGTTCAGGTAAAACATTTTGTTATTCAGCCCAAATAAAAACAAAAAAAATATGGATTTCTATCTAGACTCGATTTGTGGTTTTTTCTTTCGGGTAGCTAAATGGGACCAGTGGGACTTTGGATAGCGTAAGGCTTAGTCCCTCCCTACTGCCAAATAAAAATGTTCATTGCTATGGTTGCTCATAATTACGTCTTTATTTTAATGTTAATTTTACAACAAAATTCTAGTTGATACACATTGCAAAATTAATCATGAAGTCTTACTAATAAATAATAAATAAATATCTTACTAATAAATTACTGTTTCAGGTGACTGTAGTATGCGAAACAATGAATATGGATCATACAAATCAGCTGAAAAAAATACTCAACGAAAATTACAATACAGTCGTTTTTGGAGAATTAATGAACTCACGGACCAATAAACACCATGAATAGAATTCTAAATACCTCTCGTTTTATATTAGATTATAATTTAATTTACCCCACGACTTTCCTTTCACAAAATTTTCAAATTTCAAATACTTATTTTGCCATAACATTAACCATCTTTAAATTTATGTAGTTGATGAAAACATAAGCTATGGCACGCTGAAGGGAAAAGCGATCAATCAGCCTTACTGCCAATGTGAAAATAGTTGCAAGGAAGTAGGTTATGTTTCCCTCTAAAGTTCTATTTCATTAAAATATACGGTCCCATCAACATGTAAAATTAAGAAAAATTAACTATATTGTAACAATTTCGAATATGAAGAGAATTTGTCAACTGGCAGTTAAGAAATGAAATAAGAAAAAGCCGTGGAATGTTTCTGACCATATATTCTAGCTTTTTCTATTCATTAAAAAAAGAGAAAAAAAAGTAAAATATTAATATTTTATATCTAGAGTTATTTAAACATAAATAAGCTATTATTTTATTTATTTATTTTTATGTAAAAGACAATTTGTATTTGATAGGTTATATATTTATTGTAGCTCACTTGTCAACTATTTACTGCTCAATGTTTCAATAAAAGCTAGTTCATTTTTTAAGTTAAATAGTGTATTTTTCTCAATGCCTAAATTTTATCAAGGCCTTGATCATATCGTCTCTATCTTCAGTTTTAATGATAAAGCTGAAACTCGCTTAATTTGTTAGAGCTTCGCTGGTTATTTAAGTTACTAAAACTGTTTTTTAGTAAATTATATTCGGTAATGTAGCATCTGTCCTTTGTGCAACTCCAAGATATAGAGGAAGACATTTTTCACTTAGAGGCACTTGATTAATTTTAATTGAAATACCCTTCCTCTGCATTGGGCTGAATTGCAAATCTTTTATTTCTTGTGTTCGTCAGGCATAGTGCTATGAATTTTTTCAACAGTTTAATTATTAATAACTAATTTCTCCTATTTATCTAAATTTTCTCTTATCTTTTGAATTCTTCACTTAATTCATTTACTTATTCTGTTTTTGTTTGTTTTCTATTTAATTTACGTAGATCCCCAGGCTGCTTTGTCTGCTATCGCCAGTGAGGTGAATTCATGTAGAATATATGTTAACCACATCAAGGAAAGAGGTGCTGATCTGAGTTTTTAGTGGATTCCAGGCTACTGTGGAGTGTGTGGGGTAATGAGATGGCCGACAAGCAAGTAAGAGATGGATCAAGGATGGATAATCATTCTACGAAGCCCCTCACTTATATTGCAACCAAAAGATACACAAGGAACGCATCCCAATCAGTCCTGCAATATCATTATCTAAGCCAAGCCAGGGGCAAACTATGGGAGACCTTGACTGAAATATCCAGCAGGATACCCTCAAATTTACCATGTGCAAAATTTGGTGCATGCTTCAAAGCAGTTACATGGACGTGATTACTTGCAGAGCCACATATACCGAATAGGTATTGTCAACGGACCCTCTCTATGCACGCTATGGGGGAGAGAAAATATGATGGCAAAACACGTGGATGCATGTCTTGCATTACAGGACATAAGAGATGAATTCACACATAATGATGACAAAACATCCAAGCTTTATTGGGCTGCCAGGAGGTCTTTTTTTTTCTTCTATTTGGCTTTAGTTTGACACTATTAGCCAGAACAAAAGTTAAAAATATACAAATTTAAAGAAAATTATATTCTATTTCATATTTACATGAGGTGTTTTTTTATTTTTGTTTTTACCATAAAATATAGCGGAATTCATTTATACTCTTCAACCATGTTTTTAATAAATTTAACTAATTCTTTATATACTCGGAAGTTTCTACTTTTAAGGATGTCTATATAGTTATAGTTTTTCGGAAAGTAATTTTATTACATAGATTTTATCTAACGTATTTTATTTAACATAGATTTTCTTAAATTATCAATTTTTTACAGATCATGACGATGTATTCCATATCTTCTGTCTTATTGCATACTGTACATAAGGTAGAATCAGTCTGTCCTATTTTATGAAGATAGTGTCTACATACAAAGTGATTAGCGCGTAGTCTGTTAATAATTGTAGTGAAATGTTTACTATTGTCAGTATGTTTATACCAAGGTCTCATAGTTATAGATGGATTAATACTTTTGTAAAATCGACCCTTATCTGAAGTTGTGTACTGCCTTTGCCATTTGCTGTTTACTTTTATTCTAATGTGACTTTTAAAATCTGATTGTGATAGTTTTAGATTCATTAATGACCCTGTTATTGCTGCTTGTTTTGCGATAAAATCCGCTATTTCATTCCCCTCAATGCGCCTTGCTCCAAGCAAAACACACTGACTTACCACCTCCTTTAATTTTAATATTGTTTTTATTATGTTAATCACTATAATATTATTATACTTTTTGTGGAATTTATTAGATTTCAATTTATATAGAGCGCTTTTAGATTCTGAAATTATTAAGAATTTTTATGCTGATAAATATTCTAGGTATTTAAGTGCTTCCCAGATCGCCACCAGCTCCGCCGTAAATATCGAAGTGTGGGTAGGCAATCTGTAGAACTTTCCAACTTTGGTTACAGGATCATAAAAAGCACAGCCCACAATTTCATTCGTCTTAGAACCGTCAGTAAATATATTTTAACTGTCTGAGTGCATTTTTTTAATTTCATATTAAAAACTGAATTACGGATTGCTGTCGGTAATAAAGAAAGGTCTTCTAAAAACCAAATATTAAGAGTAATATTTATTATTGAATGGAAAATAACAGTAAATATAGGTAAGTTATCACTAGTGTACATTATCTCTTTTAAATGTACATTACCTCTGAAACTGACGGCTAAAGGAGGTGATATCTTATGTTTCCAACTCCAATCCACTCACATATTTGTTTACTGCAGTCACGGAATTGTTCAAAGAATCAACGCATGTCAGAATGTCACTATTTATGGAATACATGCAAATATCATCCGCATATTGCAATATTTGGGTTTCCGGGTGAATTATCTTTTCCAATTCGGATACGTAAATTGTGTATAGTAGCTGGCTGAGGATATCCCCTTGGGGCAATCTAATTCGTGCTATCTGTGGACCAATCAATTCATTGTTACCTCGTAAATATCTCTTCCTTTCAGATATTAACTTTATAATGTTAATAAGGAAAGGTTGTGGGAGACCTATAGAAATCATACTATTGTAGAGAAGTGGTATTTGAACATTATCATATGCTAAAGTAATATCCAAGAACATAGCCAGTACAGTTTTATTAGAAGTTAGGGATAGTTGTATATCAGTTACTAATTTACATAAGTTATGTTGGACAGATTTACGCTTTCTAAACCCATACTGAGTTCTAGGGAGCATCCCCCTCCCCTCCAGCCCTCATTCCATTCTATTTTTTATCTTGCGTTTCATAGTTTTCATAACGCATAAGGACAACGCTGTAGGCCTATAAGATGAGGCTTCATCTTGCGGCTTATTACTTTTTAAAACAGGTATAACTATGTATTCTTTCCATTCTTCTGGAAATTCGCTACTTCGCCAAAAGCTATTATATAAATCTAAGAGAGCGTATTTTCCTACTGCTGGCATTTGTGATAACATTGAATAATGAATCTGATCTTTACCCGGACTAGAATTATTGTTCTGTTTAAGAGCGTAAGATAATTCATTATAGGAAAATAATTTTAAGAGCGGATGGTCATTTTCTGTCGAGTTAGATATTAAATTAATACAATTTTGGGCTATAGGATGTGAGAGTTTATTTAAAAGATCCTGTGTCCATTCTCCTTTTACAAATGGGGAGAGTATTGATAGAGATGTTTTTAATTTTTTTAATCTGTGACCATATTGTTTTAATTGCAGTATTTCTATTTAATGTGGAACAGAATTTTTGCCATGATTCTTTTTTAGCTTTTTTATTTTTATAGCTATTGCAGTATGTTTTTTAAGATTTAAAAAATTATCTAATCACGGATATTGTTTGTATGTGTTGTAAGCTTCTTTGGTTAATAGCAGTCAGACATTCAGCGTTCCACCAAGGTTTATTTTGTTGTGTTTTATTGAAAGGAATTTTAGTTTTATATTGTGGTATAGATATTTCACTAGACCTATTGATGGCTGAAATAAAATTATTATATTGTCTATTTTCTAGATTGCTTAAATGTATATCCATTAAATATCTGTAGTCAGTCCATTCTCTATCTATTTTCCATCTTTTCACAGAATGATTGCACTATGGGAACGCAACAAGTTTCCGCCTGAATTATGATAGGAAGGTCGATCACCCATAGGAAGGATCCAATCGATCCCATCGGGTCGTCAAGGGTGAACCACTTGAACATCGGACTGATGTCAGCTGAACAAAGAGTTATATCCACTGCCGATTTATTTACATGTGAAGTATGTTTCACCAGGGTAGCAGATCCGTCATTAAGGTAAACTAAATCGTTATCCTCTAAAACGTCCAAAAATACCCGATCCTTATTGTAACTGGAACCAAATGCAGTGTGATGTACATTAAAATCCTCACCTAAAATACAAGAATAGGGAATACTTTTGATAAGAGAATCCCATTTCTGATAAGGAATGTTATTATCCGGTGGATTGTAACAGGAAACTATTGAAATATAATTATTTTCATCGGAAGGGATAGATATACCTACAATATTAACGTTATTTATTTTAATTAAGTTATATAACTGTTTGAACGGTATAGATTTATATTTAATATAGCGGTTCCAGCCTTGCCATCTTTATGTGAATGAGCTACAATATTATAATTAGTAAATTTTATTTTAGTATTAGGTTTTAGCCAAGTTTCAGAAATCAGTGCTATTTTAATATTATTATTTTGCAAACATATTTCTAAAGAACCTTTATTTCTAAAAATACATCTTGCATTCCATTGTAATATATGTAAAAACTGCATAAACATGAGAAATTCCTCAATTGATTTAAGAGAGGGTACAATCGCGTTAGCATATGATTTAGAGAGTCGCTCCTTAGCGTCATGAAATGAGATATTTTGTGTGCCCATTACATTTCTGATTGTTTCCTGTTTTTTTTTTTCTGCGCGGGTTTTATCCAATGACGAATGAGACAAACCACAGTGAACGCACTTCAGTTTATTATTGTTAGGACAAATCTTCCTATCGTGTTCTTCCGAACTCAAGCTACATCTAATCTTTCCCTTGCATTGTCTACTTACATGTCCAAACCGTAAACAGTTATAACATTGTAAAGGGTTCTGTATATAATGTTCTACAGGACATCTTACACAATGCAAAAATACATATTCCGTAAATGTTTGACCTCTGAACGTTAGCAATACTGTGTATGTCGGTTGTTCACTTATTTCCCCTTTATCATTTTTAATTTTTCCAGAAAATCTCTTCACATTTATTAATTTTACACTTCTCTCATATTTGTAGTTTGTATATGTTTTTATCTCCTCTTCGGAGAGTGACAAATCTACATTTTTAATAATTCCCTGTCTCTTTAAAAGTGATTTGGGAATATAAACAGTCATATCTTTCTCTTTAAAAAAACTAGAATTTACCAAAATAGCACTACTGCCGCTATTTACTGTTATTTTAATTTTATTCCTACCCACACTTTTGATTTCCTTAATATCTTTTTGGATAATATGATGTTTATTGTTAATTAATTTGCCCACAGACATTGGATGAAGTTTCCCCAAAGCACTATTTTCTCTGTTACCTTCTATTATAACCTCAAACGGCCCTGGATCTCCAGGCAAATAAGATCGACTGGATTATTTCTATTTCCATCCAACTCCATGTTAGTATTAATATTAGAAACACTCTTACCTGAATTTTCCTTTTTCACTTCCCATTGTGACGAAATCGCGTTCGGAGGCCCAGGGCCTCCGCCCGTAACATTCATTTATATAAAATCAAAATGATTATCCTATGTTGAAGTATAAAAAGATAAATAAAATTAAAAAAGTACCTCTTCAACACAAAACTAACACAGATAAAAAATTATTCAATAAGCACTTCTGAAAATAAAAGAAAAAAAAACGAAGAAAATAGAAACAAAAAAGAAAGAACTAATTTAAAAAATCTAAAAAATAAAAATTTATTATAGTAATTATAATTTAATTCTATAAAGTAGAAGAGAATTGTACTAAGAATACGTTTGAGGTGCACTGTTCAAAAGTCCGAACACTGGGCCAGAAGGTTAATGACCGTGGAAGCCAACACCAGATACGGCGTAAAAAATAAAATAAAAAAAACTTAACGCCCTTACTTGAAAACTCAATTTTGAAAATCCTGACATGGTCGCAATTCTTCCAGCAAAATAAAGTGCGGCTGGTATGGGTGCCGGGACACAAGTGATAAAAGGTAATGAACTAGCCGATCAACTGGCCAGGAATAGAGCGAACACCCTTTCTGTGGGCCGGAACCTGTTCTGGGGATAGCCACAAGTATGGCGAGGGCTTCTCTGAGAGAATGGACTCGGAGAGAACATAATCGTCACGGAGGCTAAGTACTAGGGCAAAACGCGGCAAAATGGTTATGTCAGAGCTGTGTAAAAGAAGAACCAGAGAGACCCTGGGTCTAAGCAGGTATCAGATTTGTCTGATAACGGGCCTGTTTACAAGGCACGGTAAGTTCAAGAAAAATCTGCACAAGGTGGGATTATTTGATTCGGAGCCCTGGTGTAGACTGGGTCAGGAGGAGGAGGAGACAGCGTCTCACCTGTTGTTGGATTGCGTCGCAATCGCCAGAGTGAGGTACGAGATCTTCGGCACGTTGAGACCGGAGGAAATGTACTGGTGGGCAAGGTCTTGGACCTCTTGAAGAGGGGAGGATTCCTCTACTAGACATTAAGTGGTTGGCACATTAAGCCTCAATGGGTAGGCTGCAGTGCCTGGTTTGAGTCCCCCCCCCCCCCTGTATTCTATTCTATTATATTCTACGGTGAAAACTCAATTTCGAAACTTTGTCATGGTCGCAGTACTTCCTCTTGCAACAATAAGGAGACAATAACTTTAGGAAATAAGCAAAACTGCACAAATATTTTCATTTTCCAGTTTTATTATTACCATATCAAGCAGTAGCAACTGCACAAAGCGTATGATTTTTTTTTTGTTAGTTTTTTCTTTAACAATTTCTTTTTTGAAATTATAAAGAATAGCGATGAACACAAATAGAATTAATAGGATATAATATATATTATGTGTGTGTGTGTGTTTATTATAACCTTCCATTTCAACATGCTCCATTTGCATATTACATGTTATAAGTTATACATTAGTAATTAATTATAATACAGAATTGTGTGTGTGTGTGTGTGTGTGTGTGTGTGTATATAAAGGAAATGCTGGATTTTCAACAAGTGCAAGTGATTACCTATGTTTTTCCAAGAAAAACCTAAGCTGAAATTTTATGTAAATAAATTAAAAAAAAAGTTCTAACAATAAATTTTGTATGATTGTGAATTTTTAAGGTGTTCTAATGTTTTACATAACTACTATTTAGAGGGAGGTAACTCAACATACACAAAAGTTTCGCTGAATTTGCATACAAACCACAAGGCGCTTGTAAATGTGTCGACATTATTTTTTGTAAAAAAGGTTCACTTTATTTTTCTTTATACAGCATTTTACACAGTCAATTAAATATGAAATACTGCACCTTCGTTATATCATTCATAGTTTTTTTCTTTTATTTTAAGATAATTTATTTGATGTCAAATCACATCAAACTACGCTTTGTATTTATTATTTTATTTTTTAGACTTCATGTTAAAAAAAACTGTAAAAGTAGGATGAGTAATGGTCATAATTTTGAGATCTATTTTGTCAGTTTAAGATCTTATTTACAAAATGCAATTAATATTTACAATTTAAATAACTGACAATATATATTTTTTTTTTATATTGCATTCTTTTCATTGAACGGCTTGTTACCAATATGATTTAAATTTGTTTTATTTGCATAATAATTTGCAAAACTGTTCACGTTCAGTACAATATATACATAAATTGTGTATGCAAATTTATTGCATCACTTAAGATTTCATAGATTTCTTTTTTAAGTTGAGATATATTCTGATTTATATTACATTATTAATATGCGATAAAAATGAAGTTAAGAATTATATTTTGGGTCTCTGAAATACGAAGGTAAAATAAAAAAAAAGAAAAAGACAATTTCTTTAAATATAAAAAACTCCTACAGCATTAAAAACCAGAGCAAAAATATTCAACAGTGTCATATATATTGCGTTTAATCTTCTAGAAAATGTGGTAAATTAAAGTTCCGGAGATTATCTACGATTTATATCGTCCCATTTTTCTCTTTACAACTAACCAGAAGTTCTTGCAAGTTTTAAAAAAGTATTGGACGGATTATTTTATTTAATAATTTGTTTAACATAGATTCTAGATCAAGGTTGTCCAAACTCACTGGCAGCATGCCATCTAGGATGCAACCCAAGAAACTGTTTTAAGCTAATAATATAAATAAATAATTTTCTATGTTTTTAATACGGTTTTGGATATATTTCAGGTATCTTTTGCTACCAAGGAAATGGGGCAATAAGAATGCTCACCAGTTTAATGCTGTTATATGTTATCTGCCAGTTTTCAAATCGAAGATATAAAGGTTACAACCTGACCATCAATTTAAAGAGAAATTTGAATAATGCCACTTTACTGGACTTTCATGAAATCCTATTTCGCTTCATAAGCAAGCCTTATTCATTCATGTCAGCACCTACTTTTGTGAACAGCTATTTTCAAAGATAAAACAAAATTAAGGGTATAATTTAGAACTAAAATATCTGATGTGCACCTTGAGATCTCATTGAGAATTGCAACTCTTTCAATCAAATCAGATAGTGATGCATTATTATCTTCTCAAATAAAATATCTCATTAGTATTATACTGTTCATTTGTACTTTTATTAGAAAATGTCTTAAAAAATTATAAAGACATTTAAATTTAATGTATTTGTAATCTTAAACGGATATTATGACCAAACTAACTCTTAGAAATTGAAATAATGTACAGTGTTATCATCAAAATTATCTACGGACGTTCTTTGCTCATCAGCTATCGGTAGTGATTTTAAATTTGGCCCAGAAAACTCAAAACATTGGACTCTACTGTTCTAATTATTGGGTTAAAATTTGGATTATTTGATAGTAACTTTAATAACCTACTTTTTTCTCTTTTTAAAATACTGAGAAGCCTTTTAGAGAGTGACTGGTTCAAATTTTCTTCAATAAATTGTGTGAGTGGCATTACATATTCCTTGTAGATGTTTTCCCCCATACATATTATGGCCCTTTCAAGGAAATACCCCTTTTTTTCTTTATTTTGCGCTGTTGGAGTACCAACCTACACCTCTAATTGAGGTTCATCCTTTTAACTATAAAATATTGTTTTTAAATATTATGTATATTATATTATAATAAATAAAGCTTAATAAACAAAAATTCAAGTAGGCAAAAAAAGAAATAAGTTCTTCAGAACTTCGGTTGTGGTCACTGGCGCAAGGTTGAGTGATTGGCTGTGCAGAATAAGCGGACCAATGGGAAGCGGCTTCTGGACTGCGCGCGTACCCAATCTGGCTTTAAGGAGGCCGCTTGGCCCACCACATATAATATAGTATAGTATGGTAGAAACAACAGCTAATGTAACAGTAAAGTTTGCTAACCAGCAGGAAAATAGCATAAGAAGACTAGCAAGATACATCGAGGAAAAAACCAGACAACAGTCCGGCAAGGGGGCGAGAGAACAGCTGCCAGTACCGGCACATTTCAAAGGAAAACCAGCTGCCTCACATATCACCAACGGTATATATTCAAAACAGTCTATGTCAAACTGGCTTTATTGCCAGCAGCCATCGTAACCACTTAACGTTGTCCAGGACCTATGTCACAGCAGCCATTTGAATTACTTTAATGCTGTTGGCATATAACAGCCCCTTCTAATAACTTATAAGGTGCTGTACATCTGGGTAGATCAGAGACCATAGACACAACCAACATACTCACTTATAGTGCTCTGTAGTTGTGCTTGATACAACCGAAGATTAGCCCTTTTTCAGGACCGATTCTATCACTTGTACGTCACACATATCTATAACGTCCTTGACATGCAGACTCTGGCAGCAAAATAGGCGCTAAAACTCTTTTATGTCTGCATTTAAAATACTTTATAGCATATTGCTACAATTAAGGAAAATCTTAAGTGATGCAATTATTTAGTGTTAAACTTCATAAATATCGCTTATTAACATTCAGTACAAATAATATCGCAACATTAAGTTGGTACAAATAATTAACATGCTTTACCATACAAACTGAACAATTTACAATTCAAATACTTTATACCAATAATAAAGGGTCTGTGGTAGAATGCAATATTCAGCAGTTCCTTATCTTATCACATTAAACATTCAACGCTTTACTTTTGTAAATTACATAAATATAACCATTATTAAACACTCACACTTAAATATATATAATAAATAAAACAACATCCATCCACCAATGGTAATGAATAACGAAAATTAATTTTCCGTACATATAAAATAAGTAAACTACCCCTAAAGAAGATTTTTTATGGTTTTAAAAAGCAAAAAAAAAATAGCTTTTTATTTTAGCCTAGTCAATGCTTTGTACGAAGCAATATTGGCATAAATCTTTTTAGGGAAAGGAAAAACAAAAAACCTTAGCGACTACTTTTTAGTCTGAACAAAAAAACTCTTGCGGAAATGTTTTCATTTAAGTGTTATTCAGTTAATCTATATTTACTCACATTATAGTTCTCAAATTATTAATTTGTATGTTTAAAACATATGAAAGGTAAAAAAGAAAAACGAGAATTAATGTTTTATTTAAAATTTTTAGACGTTTCGTCCTAATAAGGCCATCCTTTCAATTGCTATCTTCCAGCAATTAACTGTGAGCTACTGACTTACTAAATGTAAGAAGTACGAGATATGGAAACTGGCTCTGAAGAGAAAAAGATGGCAAATGAACTAGAGATATTACAAATTTACAAAGGAAAGTCATGTTACAAAACGTACTTAATGTGATGAACAGACAAAAATGGAAATCAGAAACACAATCAGTGTTACACTATTTCAAAACCAATTATAAACACAAAAACCAAAGTAAAAAAAAAAATGCATATAAGTGATGCGTAATGGTCTCTATTCATACATACATAATGTGCGTTGTTATCTTCTGAAAAAGTCAATGCGCTCACATAACTATCCAGCTCCTATCTTTTAACCCTAGTATGGGACGACAGCCAGAGAGAGACAAAATATTCTCTCATTTGGGTGGTTGTGTGTGTAATCAGGGCTTAAAGAAAACAAAACGGAGGATTATCACTTTTGAGAAGGCTCTTCAAAGGTCATCAGATCTGAACCCTTTTGCAAAATTTCAAAATCACTTAAGAGCGCTTGACCATAATAACAAATCTTAAGATTGGTGGATGGTAATCTCCGATCGGAGACTGATGAAGAAAAATTGGTATTACAAGCTATACGATTTACTGCAAAACTATTCCGAGCAATGTAAAAACTATTCCAAGGAGCCATAACGATGATTGCAGGCTTATGAAACACATGAAACTTAGGTATGTCAGGTGGATAATCTTTATAGATTTTGTAAAGAAGAGGAGCATTAAACAATGAAACACACTGTAAGCTTGTTTGGCTTCTAAAAGGACACTTGGATGCATGCATGATCACTTTTCATACCCATTAGCTTTTTTAAAAAGATAGGCAATGAGAGTTCTAAACGAGGAAGGGCCATAATAGGCAAAAAGATGGCCTTGTTAGTCCAAACCCTCAAAATAATGTAAAAAAAAAACACTGAAAGATTTTCTAATTTATACATCAGTACATAAATTATGAGAGCATTAAGTCCATCTTTAACGAAAAATCTTTTACAGAAAACATTTTGCAAAGAGATGGTAATAAGTATTTTGTAAAATTATTAGCACATTCTTATCTCATTATGTAAACTGAAGCGAAAATTGATTTGTAATTAGATGCTAATTTAGTGAAACTGTTTTTTTGTTTTTTTTTATGTTTCTTTTTGTGTAAACATTTATACGTGCCTCAGAAACATCACTATTTTCTTAGTGAATTTTTTAAATAAATAAATAACCATATTGATAGCAATATATCAGATACTGCACTAACAAATACACAGCGTAAAATTATTAATTTGAACAGCGCATTATTAACTGTAAACTAAGTACAATAGCAAATCATTCTTATTTTAATAAAATAACAGGATGTTAAAAAAAAATTATGATGAAAATGCCAAAAATAATCTATTTTTTAAGGTATTTTGAATAGTAACTAACACAAATTGTTATTTAAATAAATACAAAATATTTTTAAATTCAAGTATTTAATTACTCAAATATCAATTATTCATTCTAAATCAATTTCATATTATGTTTCAAGTTTAGCCTTATACTAGACTGGCAATTTATAAATGGATGCATTTGTTCCAGATAAAATTAAAAATTTTTCCTACTAAGAGATTATTTTCAAAGTCTTTCATTATTATCTTTATAAAAAGGTGCGAATGCTTTAAAGAATACAATAAACTGCTTGTCTAGATTTTAATAGAAATTGAATGAAATGTGTGAAATAAAAAAAATCTTTAATTAATCCTTTAATTAAAGAGAAGAAGCCCCTGGCTAGCTAAATATTTCCACAAAATCGAACCTCTCACACTGGATCAATTGGACACTTTAATATACATGAAGGGGTCCTTCTTCAACGTTCTTAATATAGTAAATAGAATTGTTAAGGTTCACTATTTAGGAAAAAAAATATATGTCCGCCCAAAGTTTCGCAATATGTCTTTTTGAGGTATAAAATAAAATTTTAAGAAATAAAAAAGTGATCATTTGAATAGACCAATGTAGTGACCTAACTACAATAGAAAAAAACTCTGGTGTGAACATCACACAACTTTCTCTTACTGCAATTTACATAGTTATAAGTTGTTGTGGTTGGTTCCGCCGAGCTGGAAAGCATCAGAGATATTTTCCGTGATAGCCTGGTTCTTTTTGTAGTCATCGACCGGTTTCGGGCGTTCGCCCATCTTCAGGATGCGTTTGTCAAACAGTGTGATAACACAGACTTGCACAGAGCATAATTCAGTTTACACACTCAGTACATAGTATATAAACTGAATTTGCTCTAAGCAAGTCTGTGTTATCACACTGTTTGACAAACATCAACCGGTCGATGACCACAAAAAGAAGCAGGCTATCACGGAAAATATCTCCGATAGTTATAAGTGTTTGATAGATTAGTCTCTGCAAGTATAGTCTCTGTACCATATTTATGAAACCCTCCAATGAAGAAAATTACAGGAAACCAAAAAAAAAAATACATTCCATAAATTCGCACTTGCAATCAACTAATTTTCTTTCAAACAAGGAATTTTAACAGCACATTTAATATTTAAATATATGGATGTAGCAATTCAGAGAAAACTCTAACCCACCATCGCTCAAAAATCCTTTTAAATGAATTTTTCAAGGAAATGTTTCAAATAAAAATGATAGAATATAGTGCATATATTTAGTTTAAAGACAATTTTTAGTGATGAGCTCTGAACCCTTATGCAGATTGTGGAGGAGGAGGAGGAAACGGCCCAGCACCTACTATTTGATTGCGTTGCAATAACTACACTGCGATACGAAATCTTTGGTACCTTGCGACCTAGGGAGATAGTAACGCAAAAAGCCCTAAGCGGTGAAGTAAGTGGTGAAAGCCTTTAAAACTCCTTAAGAGATGAGGGTTCCACAAACTAGAACATTGGGGATGGCAATAATAAGCCTATGATGGCTGTGGTACCGGGATATAGCCCACCGAGGTTTTAATCTAATCTAAGTTAAAGTGTTACAAGCTTTTCCGTTCACAATTAGGAATGTTTTAAAAGGAATTTTTGAAACAAAAATTAAAATGTCACGGTAAATTATTATTGAGCAATGAAATTCCATTGATATTTGTATATTATAAATGATTTCTACAAGGCGTAACTTTGACTTTCACATGACCGGCTCATTTTGCTATTCAGATCTACACATATACCTATTATTTAAGGCTTCCATTGTTGATATAGCTGTATTTTTAAATACGTCACAGAATAAAATTATGCGTAAATTACAGTTCAGTGATTTTTTTTTTTAAACAAATTTAGCAACATTAAAATCTGACAAGGATTGGTGCTTTGTCTAGTGCAAGCTTAATTGCAAAATACCATAAAAAAAAAACAAATCACTTAACATATCAGACATAAGTAAATAAATTAAAAAAAAAATAAATACGTATAAATGAAGTACACAGTAAGGTGAAATGACAAAATTGGAACTCATTCAACAATAATACTTGTGAACTATTACTCACACACATAATAGTTCCGAATGATGTTTTACATATATGTACAAATTTAAAACATCATTTTTTGCAGTTGCATTATTGCTTGTTTGCTTTTTTTTTAAGTGTTTCCAAATCCTCTTGAAATATAAAAAGTGTTTTCTATATAAATCGAACATTCTTATTTTATTTTCGCGTGTTGGTAATAATGTGCTTAATTAATCAGCTGGTCGCCTTTCTGCATATTTCTTCGTAAAATCATCTGCATTTTTTAAGAATTTTTTACGATCTTTAGTAAATTCTTCTGCTAAATCCGCCCTTAAAGGATGTTCAGGTTCTGGATCATTAACTAATGCAACAAGGGCTTGAATCACTGTAACAAAACAAAACAAAAATTAATCTACTAATGTAAATAATTATAAATAACAATGGTGGAATATGAAATTGTACATTAATCACCTAAACAAAATAATAATAATGAAATCAAGAAATACATATTATAAATGGTTGTTTATTTTACGAAAAGTTGAGTAACATTTGTGAATGAGTTCATGTCTGTCACTAATTGCCACTTTTTGAAAAGGCGTTCATTCTTAGTATAGAAGGTAGTTTGGCTCAGTATAGGAACCAAATTTTTTTTTTGGTTAGTAAATTACACGAAAGAGAGAGTGGCGCATGGACCATAACAGGAGCATGGTAGCAAGCAACTGCACCACAGTTTTTCTATGTTTTATACAGATCACACAGAAGATAACAGTATTTAATAAACTTACAAAAATTAACCATACAAATGATACCAAAATTTTATTATATTTATTTTTTTGAGAGAAAAAAAGTAAGTAAAATTGGTTCTATGATGGGTGAGAGAAAAAGAGAGAGTTAGAGAGAAAGGGTTTTAACTGCAAGGACTTTACAAGTATATAGAAGAAATTAAGTAGGGAGAGATATACATAGAGACATACTGGCTGAGTAATAGAAGAAGGTTACTGAATGATTGTAAACTCGACGTAAACTCATCGTAAACTGTCCTGAACTATACTGCTCTCTTTCTATATGAATCGAACTATCCCTTCCTAGTCTGCCCTAGGTGGGGACAGTTCATTAAAATTTGATTCATTTCTTGTGCTTCTCCGTTCTTCGGATCCTATGAATCTTTGATAATTCGGATCCCATTACACTTCCAAAAATTCACCATGTACAGTGTACGTTTGCAATTTGTAATTAGAAATTCGTATGTGGAGCAACAGTGGAACGCTGGTAGACCTGTTGACATGAGGTTGTGAGGTGTCAGTATGTAGTACTAAAGAAGTAAAGAAGTACGGAGCAGGGCTACTATGTTATCCGCAAAGATGCCATTACTTTTCTCTTACTCCTAAAAAAAAAAGGGAAAGATTGCGATCGTATTAATTATTCTCAAAATTGAGTTTTCACAAAAAAATACATGTTTCGTGGTCTCCTAAGTGCGGAAAAAATGGTCTGGGATTGTGCGTGTATGAACAAAAGATCTCAACAATGAAAAATCGCAAGAAGTTCAAACTTGGTATTCCGTTTAGGTTACTACCACCGCGCCTGACTCAAAAGGTAGTTTCAGGCTATGAGCCTATCTCCTCTCCCGCTGTTGATAGTAAGTATCCTTTTCTCTTCTTTGACCTCTTCCACTTCTTTGAAGAGGGAAATTTAGACACCCTTCCAGTACCGGTTACTATATCACTGCAAAAGAGAGAGGGATGTAAAAGCTCCACCTTCTCCCTACAACCAATAAACTGCGAATTTTCCAGTTTAGATTTAAAATGTCAACCACTACCCGGATATAACCAGTTACAATAATGGATAACAGAAATTGAGACAGAAGAAAACTTATAAATAAAGGACGACTGAATACATCTGAGCAGAACAATGCTGTCCGTTTTCAGGTGAAAAAAAAAAATAAAAACAGAAAATTCACAGGTTCAATAAACTAGCTCAGTGTATTATCAAACCTTGGATGTATGCTCAACCCATAGGTTCGGGTTATCTTAAAGAGTTTTGCAACTGGAATATTTTCTATTATATTTTTTCCGCGAATATGAAGGGGAAACTGCTCAAAAGATGACAGCTTTGTGAATTTTTTTTAATACTATTATATCAAGTAATTGTAAAAGTTGTCTAATTAAGCTCGGCACGTTATGAGTTCATTTAATATATCAAAAATTAATATAAAGCAGCTTTTAGTCATTTAAACTTTCTTCTTTATACTTTTTTTTTAAAAAAAAAAACAAAAAAAAACAATATTCGAAAGAGATTGGTTTTAGAAACCCTTTTCTGTATTTATAGTGACTCTAATTGTGTTAACATTTTTAAGACATGCTTTTTCACCTTCAATTATACGGTTTCTATTTGCTTGCACAGATCCTGAATTATTTCGCTCAAGGTGAAATTCCAGTTCTGCAGTTATAATGCAAAACAGTTAAGGAACCTGCATTGGCAAGGTACCTGAAAATAAAATTGCAGTGTTATTATTTTTAGGGAATTGATTTCTTTTTAACAATTTAAAAAAAAAAAGGGAGGGGAAACAATCTGAACAATTTTTCATTTGTTCGAAAATTCAAAAAGTTTTAAAAGTGTTCATTATTTGTCAAACATCTAAATGAGACATTTATATTTTTCTATGCCTCTTCACCCAATATAAATTTTTTTTTTATTTATTTTTTGGGCACTTACAAAAATCACAATATTCCCTTAGGTCACTTCAAATGGTAGTATGACTAAAAAATTTTTTGGGAAACCGTCAGGGATCGAGGCGCATTAGGCGGAAGCTTACTATAAAACCTCTTTTCTTAAAAAAAAAAAATGATAATAGATTTAGTTTTTTTCTTGGCTAAGTTCATATAATTCTGCTAATGTTTCTGGATCTTTAGAAAGATACTTTTTTACTGATCACATAGCAGAATTTATTAACCTTGATGCTAAGTTTGGCATCCCGTACTCTAAGACTTTTCAAATATCCCATTATTCGCTGACATATACTGGAACATAATGACAACAAGAGACTCTTTCGAGTGCAATGAAAGAAGCTTACTATAAAATTGACACGTTTCTAAAAGTTAAAAGTTTCACTATGCCCTAACATAAATATAGGGTAGTGAAAAGATCCACTACAGATTGGTTCTCAGACAAAGCAAGAAATAGATATGATTACACTGTGGTCCAGAAGAGAGCGTCCAGAAAACAAGCCCCTATCACAGATTCTCCAGAACCACCCTAAAAAAAAATCAATCTCTCCAAAAAAATTCTTTAAGTAAAAGTGATTTTAAAAAAAAATTATTTGTCTATGGGAAGTACCAAGTCCAACGCTACCATAAGCCCCTCTAGCTTAAACTCAATTTAAAAGTGATTGACACAAACAAGGCTTAGACAGACAGGCAAATACAAATATATATATATGTATATATAAACAGAACTTTTTGTTTGTACTTAGGAGGCAATAAAAAATGTATTTTCGGTAAAAACTCAATTTCGAAAATCTGGCACAATCGAAATACTTCCTCTTACAGTAGTAAGAGAAAGTAAAGTTAGTGAAATAAAAGTAAATATAATTATTTAAATTTTTTCTATTGGCAAATCGGCGAAGCAATAGGGTAAAAACAAAAACATACAGAAGAATTTTTTTTTTAATCTTTCATCAACGTTTCAGTGAACATTGTTCGCCTTCTTCAGGGGGAATCTACAAAAAAAAATAAAGGAAGAGAAAAACAGTAACGTTACAAAAATTATTACTGACCGCTTACGGATTAACATCCATCGTCAGAGTAAATTTATCAAGTTCGTTTAGAAAGTTTACTTCAATGTAATGTTTCTCGTTACATACTACACTTCAAGAAGGAGGAGGTGGTGAAAAGAGCTGGTCCCTGGGCCTGAGGCAGGCCAAGGTCTGTCTGGGAGGCTACAACCAGGAAAGTTCGAAAGCCTGCATCAGTCTGAGTAAGAACAAGATCCGTATCCTTATGGAATTTCTCACGGGGCACTGCAGACTCAGGGGTCACCTGAGGAAGCTGGGTCTAAAAGACGATGGCACATGAAGATATTGTGGGGAGATGAAGGATACATCTCCTCACAGACTGCGATGCCGTCATTTAAAGAAGATTTAATAGCCTGGGTCGTTACCAGATAGGGGAGGAGGAAGTATCCACTCTAGAACCCTCCAGGATCTTGTTGTCTTAGGGAGCTCAACCTGGAGAGGGTGTTGTAGATGAGCAAAAAAAAAATACACACTACACACTACACTTGTTGGTTTGTTGATTATGTGCGGGAAGTTATAAGATTATGTTACTATGTAAAAGTGTTTAATGGCAAAATGGAATTATTATAAATTATGATTAGATATTAGAAAATGGTATATAATAAATAACGTGTTTGAAGAATACTTTACAATTAATGTAATAAAAATTAAATTAAAAATACAAATGAAATAATTCTGTTTAGTTTTTTATTTTCTTTAATTACACGGTTTAAAAAAAATGTTCATGCATATCAAAATCAGATGTCTTTTGAATTCCATTTATCTGAATACTAAAGAATTCCATTTATCTGAATACTAAAGCAACGTTAAAATATAATCCTGCATCAAGATTCCGCTCATAAAAATAGGATTAATTCTACTTACCTAATTTTGGTACAGTTTATAATTTCTGAATCACAATTAGATTTTCACTCATAAAATGCACTGATTTCTCCAAGTAAATGTAAAATATATCTCACTTTAAAACTATTAAATATTACAATGTTTAATTATTATGAGGTAACAGGGTAAATGAATGAAGAAAATAATGATTTAAAAAAATAATAATAATATTAACAGAAATCATTGCCTCTACATCATAATTACTGCTACATTATTTACATAAACCATCAGAAGCGTGTTCCTATTCCTTCAATTCATACGGTTTTCTATGAGGGTGCCTTTTTTCGATCTCTTCCTAGCAATATATATAATCATCAGTATTTCCTCAGGATCGGCTCTCATATTTTACTTCTTCAGATAGTTTGCCCAAGTTTTTAAGTAACATACGTGCTATCCACAGCAATACTAGTATAACCAGGTTATTATAATGCGTTATATACAATATCAAATAAATTACAAAATATGTTAAAACTTAAATTTATATAAAAATTAAAGTTACATATATAAAGGTACCAGGAGTCTACTGTAAGCAGCTGTGTAGTGCACATGTTTAAAATTTGCTCTGTAAAAAGTGAGTTTTTCAGTAGTTAAAAAGCGGTTTTTCGTCGTAATTTTTGTCAAGAGTGTTAGTAACTGGAAGTTCGAGCACGAGGTGTAGATATTTACAACTTCTAACGAGCAGTTATTTAGTAAATGTGTAATTTTTAATTATTTTTTTACTAATAATTTATTAGAATTTTGTAATTATGAGATTAAAGTGCATTTATTATTACTGTTACTGAAGTTAGTGTGTACGGCGATTGGCGAAGCTGTGGGGCACAGTCCCACTCTGTTAGGTGTTTTTTTTTTTTCAAGGTCACGGCAAGTATTCATTTCACTCATTCAAAGCCACTCTACAAAGCGTTAGCATTGCGTTGATAAGAGCCAGTTGTAATTAAATCAATTTGGTTGCAATTTAAGTTGAATTTGGTGGATAGATGAATTAACTGTGTCAACTCAAAAGAAGTGAAAATTATCATTTACACTATTTAAATGACTTTATTATTTAATTAAATAGAATAAATTAAATAAAGAGACGATAATAGTTATTGACTTTACGTTATTTCAATTAAGTTAAAATATTATAATACTAATAAAAGACTACTATTGTAAGTTTATTGAAGTGTTATTGATTTTAATATGGTTTCGGAATTGCTACAGGAATTAAAAAATTACGCATGGAATTGAAAAATGATATGGAAGAAAGAAGGTCTAAGACAGTGTCAGAAATAAAAGAATATATAGGGATCCTAGATAACAGAGTTAAAGATATAGAATCGAAAATCGCTTATTTCGAGAGAGAAATAAGAAGAAAGAATATCGTTATTTTGGGAATGCTTGAGGAATCCATAGGGCATTGGGAACTAGAAAAACAAGTATGTAATACGTTGTTTGAAAAATTGGACCTACAGATTGATGTAAAAGAATTTGTAAGACGACTAGGTAGGTAGAAAGGTAGAGAATAAAATTCGGCCTGTTCTGTTGGGACTATATAGTTTTCGAAAGAAGCTTTTAATATTACAGAGTTCACATATGCTTAAAGAAAGTAATATGCTTATTGTGCAAGATTTTCCGAAAGAGGTGATTGAAATTAGAAGAAATTTGCAACCACAACTTATACAAGCTCGGCGAGCAGGTAAGTTGCGGTGATGAAATATGATAGGCTGATTGTACACGAAGTTCAACCCTAACCAACAGGAACAAAAAACGGCTAATTTCAGTTTCACCTCCGGATCAAGGCCACGCGACTTGTGGTAATGAGAGTGTTTTAACAAAGAAAAATAAAACTGTTGATCATACAAGTATAAAAACGAATTTAGAGCAGTTTAGGTTCCAGGCGCGCTCTGAGTCTTCTGAAGGGTCTGAGCCAGCGAGAGAATAATCGCGAGGTGAAATGAAAATATAGCAATCAATTATAATCCCTCTCTATTTTGGCTTACAACATTAACGGTCAAAAAGGAAAACAGAATGATTTTGAATGTGTTGAGTATGTTAGTTAATTTGATGTAAAAAAAGTATATATATATATACTATAATATATATATTATGTATAATATATAATAATATAAAGTATAATATAATAAATAATATAAAGTATAATTATAAAATAGTATAATTAAGTATAATATAAAAGTATAATATAAACTCATAATATCATATAATATAAAAGTATAATTTATATAGTAATATATATATATAATAATTAATAATTATATTATATAAAACATATTATATATTATATATATATATTAAATAATAAGGGAGGGAGAGAGAGAAAAACAAATTATTTAGATATTTTATTATTTCTTGAAGATTTCATTTTTATTTAAATAGAATTCTCAATAGTTCTTTGTTTTGTTTCTAAAATCTAACTTTAAATATTAAATATACAATTAGACTCTTCAGACGGCTTAGGCCATTGATTTATTCTACTTGACACTTTCATTGAAGAAAAAGATAATGAACTGCCTTTCGCATTATTTAAAAACTTCAACATTTCGTCTGTCCCAGCTACAAGAGAAAGAAATAAAAGGAAGAGCTTCAGGTGGAAGTGTTATTGGTATTAGGCAAGGTAAAAAAGATAACATTGAATTATGTAAAATTACAGGTAGATATGTTATTAAAATTAAGTGTTGTAGTAATTCAATTTATTTTTGCCTGTCTATATTAACTGTAATCAATGGGGCAAAGACTTTAATGATTTAAGTAATTTTGTAGTAGAAAGTAGCAATAAGAAATTTATTGTAATGGAGGTTATAATTGCAAAATTAGTAATCTAAAAAATTCAACAAAAAATTGCCTGTCTCATGAATCAATAAAAATTCACTGCCGAAATTCTAAAGATTTTTATATTAATGCTGAGGGTAAAAGTTTCTAGATTCCTTCAATGATTTTAATTTAAAAGTTTAAAACGGGAGAACTAAAGGAAGAGGTATTTGGAGAATTTACTTAACATGGCCTTATTACTGTTCCGTTTTGAAAGTGTTTTATAGGAAACAGTAATAATAATAATTAAAAAAAAATCTGGTGTGAAACACTCACACAACTTTCTCTTACTACAGTTCTCAAAATTATAATTGACAAATTTTATAGTTTGTGTACCAAATTTAATAAAATTAGAGGAAAACCGAAAAAACTGTTCAGTAAAAGCGCACTTCCGGTTTACTAATTTCCTTGAAACTCGGAATTTTGACCATCTATTTCTTTCTAATTAATTCTGTTTGGATGATGGAATTGCATAATCAACTATGATAGACCTTTAGAGAAAAACATAACCCCACACCTCCTTTAAAAGTGCCCTTAAATGAATTTTCCCAGAGAAATGTTTTAAATAAAAGTTGTAGATCTTTGTATGTTTAGTTTATATAAGAAGTTTTAAGAAAATCGTCGCAGCCAGTTTTGACAAAATCGCGAAAAAGTGAAAAAAATCATTTAGTAAAGTGGTAAAGTAAACGCACTTCCGGTTATCCGATTTTTTTCAAACTTGGAATTGCCAACAACATGCAATTCTAATTAACATTATTTAGATGACAGAATTGTCTAATAAACTGAAATAGCACTTTAGATAAAACCTAACCCCACCCCTCCCCATAACTGCCCTTAAATGAATTTTCCCAGACAAATGTTTCAAATAAAAGTTGTATTACATTGTATGTGTAGTTTATATGCCAAGTTTAATGAAAATCGCAAAAAAGTAAAAAAAAACTTATGGTATTTCCGGTTGAGAATTTTGACAGATAACTTACTGTCAGTTCCCATGGTGATACCTAAACGGATTATTAGGTTTCAACTTTCTACGGTTTTTCGTTTTTGAGCTATGCTGTTCACATACATACATACACACACACACAACACACCCACACACACACAGACCATTTGCTAAAAACCACTTTTTTGGACTCAGGGGACCTCAAAACGATATTTCCGGTGAAAACTCGATTATCGAAAATTTGGCATGTTTTACAATACTTCCTCTTACTAGGAGTGAGGAAAGTAATATTATAATCTATAATAAGGGAGAGAGAGACTGAAAAAAATTATTTTTATTTAGATATTTTTATTACATCTTAAAGGATTTAATTTTTATTTAAATAGAATTCTCAATATTTCTTTGTTTTGTTTCTAAAATCTAACTTTAAATATTAAATATACAATTAGACTCCTCAGACGGCTTAGGCCATTGATTATGTCTTTACATATTTAGAATACATTCAATGTGTCTATATTAATTTAATAATAGTAACAATAAATAACAATAATTGATCAATTAATGTAAAAAATGTAAATATATTCAATAAAGACTTATGTATCTATCTATAAAAGTACCAATACTTACATTTATTGGAAAATAAAATGCTTGCAAGTTTCTTGACGCCACAACTTAAAATTTAAACACTGCTCACACACAAGATAACACTCTTAAAATACATGATTTATTTTTGCAAATTTTAGATTCAAATCTACTGAACCTGTTACACTATAGACCATTATAAAGGTTAGCAACATCATAAAAATGTAAAACAAATGGGAATTTGTAAAAATAAAAGCCAGATAATTATTGCATTTTTACTATGTACCATTAAAAAATATTATACTATATTTTAATTCACTTACCAATAAATATGCACGGAGTAACTTTGTACCTGCACCAAAAATTGTGGAATTTTCATTTTTAATGTTGGAGTAAATTTCTTATGAATCTATTAATGATAAATTGATAAAATATGTATTGTATATGCAGCAGAATGAATAAAGCACAGGTTAGAATATTCTTAATAAAATTTATTCGTCAATATGCTTGCATACTGAACAACATTTATAATACTGGCATTGAATTACAGCTTGGTATATATTGAAACGGTTACATATTTCATGAAATCAACTTCAGCCCAAATATAAGGTCTTTGAAAAAATCAATTATTTCCAAAAATATTTCAAATATGCGTGAGAAAAGTAGTTTATGAGTGCAATTAACATTTCATCTTTTAAAAAAATCTTTGAATTATTTTTGTGAAAATGTGAAAATCGTTTAGCGAAGTCACACTTAACAGATTTTCTTAATGTCGTCGCAGCTCTCACCCCTAGGACCTCTCAAAATAATTTTCCAGAAAAATATGTTTCACATGAAAGTTGTAAGCCTGTAAGTGTGTTAAGCTTAAAGAAAATTGTTGGAATTCTTTTTAAGGAAAAACTGGCAAGGAAGTGGTTATCGTTATCTGCCAGCTTCTTCCCAACACACTACTCCCCTAAGGAGGAATGACTAAGAATTACAGCTTTAGTAAGAATTTTTCTTCGAAGCTAAATACCAGAAGAGATTGTTGCAGTGAATCCGTTCTGTATGATGTACGAACGGATCGAAAACCCCTGAGGGGAATGGGGTCGGAGTAACTGGGCCAAAGTCTAACTACGTGTAGCCTATGGGCAAATATCCCAGCATCCTCCATGCGAAAATGTACGCAATCGGAAGATGCAGGAAATATCGGAATCAAAAGATTGTCGTAATCTTATTCGATAGCTAGGCTCATTATGTACTAAGTTTATATATCATCAGTTCAAAAATGGTATGGGAATGTCTCGGCAAACTCAATGACCTGGCCAGGAACAATAGAGTTACTTATGTTAGGTGCCAGGGCATGATGGCATGGAAAGAAATGAAATGACCGACACCTTGGCAAGAAAAGGTGCTGCATCTCCCTTTTTTGGGGCTTGAACCCTTCAATGGAATAAGCGACCAGTCTCTTTGGAAAGAAACTTAAAAATAAGGAAGAAGTAAAGATAGCACAGCTCTGGAAAAACCCAATCCAGAACTGAAGCAAGCTTAAGACCAATGTGGGCAGTTATAACCAGAAAAGAGCTGAAGCATGCATCAGTCTGAGTAAAAATTAGCTTCGCATGCTGATGGGTTTCGTCAAAAGGTTAACTTATGTGATACCTGAAGAAGCTGGGCCTAGACCACTATAGCACCTACAGATTCTGTGGGGAGATGGAGGAGACTCCAGTACACCCCTAAAAGATGAGTTACTAGGTCTCGGACAAGATATACCCTCCCTAGAACCTTCCCAGGTTCTGAGATTTCTTAGAGATCTTAATCTGGAAGGGGTGCTGTAGGTGACTGGTCTCACCCAGGCACCCAGTCACCAACAGGCAAAAAAAAGAAATCACTTTATTTCATCAGAGACCTCTCTCAGTGCGCCATAAAAAAAAAATAATAAAAAATAAAATTAGCAAAGTCGCACTCCCGGTTGACGGATTTTTTTCGGAAACCTCCAATCAATTCCCATATAAATACGTAAGAAACTATATTATCTCCTATATTGCAATATTCAGGGCAACTAATTTTGCTGGAAAAAAAAAATCTGTGCAGCCTTTTTTTTAGAAAATTCGGAAAATCGTTCAGTCAAGCCACACTTTCGATTAACAGATTTTCTTAAAACTTCAAATTTTAGCATGAAAATTCCACATATTTCCTTAAGATGAAGGTACAAGATTACCATCCTAGATGTATATTACTTCAGTAAATTTTGTATTTTAATATTGACAGAGGGTAGAATCATATCATTATGAACAGTCTTTACTAGACAAAAACAAACAAAAAAACTTTATTTCATCAGACTTTTTTCCCAGCCAGCTTTATTTTGTTGTTAACGATCTGTTTTGGGCCATCGCCTATTATAGCATGCTTTAATAAAACAGTACGATATGACTTTTTCACAGTGTAAACTCACAAATATATAGTAAACTGGAGTGCGCTGGTCTTTGCATTGTGCTAGTTATGTTATCACACTGTTCACTGATGTTGGGAGAAGGTCCAAAACGGATAACAACAGAATGATCATGCTATGACGGAAAAAGTCTGTTGTTTTCCATCATCGCGGGCCTAACCAACCTTGCTACTTTATTTAATTTCAAAATAAAACTGTGTTATTGTAGTTTTGACAGTCCTTTAGGCAAAAAATTGATTAAAAAAAAAAAACTTATACTTGTATAAAAATGAATAAAAATAAAATATTAAAGTCTTTGTGATGCGCTCAGTTGGAATTTGTCTCATGCATAACCACAAGATAAGTGTAACTCGAAAAGTATATAAAATAAATGTATTTTACCTTGGTCAGTTTTTGTTGCGGGTTTCCAGTTTTCAGCGCTAATAATTGGCAGACATACTTGACCCTTTTCATCTATATTAGGATGATATATTTTCGTCTTAAAAATTATCTTAGGAGGTTTGAAGGGATATTCAGCCGGAAAGGTAATTTCGATCCTAAAAGCGCCCTTATTGTATGGTGCATTATCCTAAAAAATTTAACTTTTTCTAGATTAATCATATTACTATATTACATTTACTATGACTAAGGCTCAACAAACTTAGCTTTTACATCATACTCATGCTATAAAAGGTATTGTAATGGTAGATGCCTTATCGATTGTTAATTATATTACCCCATATCGTGTCACGAAATTGATGCTCACACGTAAACACGTCTTTTACTAAAATCCTACTTCCATTAATACCGCAAATCGTCATGTAATTAAGTCGTAATAACCTTAAGAGAATTACATATTTTTATATATGTGTACAATAACATCTTTCTGAATACCACGCGATAAATCTCTCAAAAGTTATGCAAAGTTCAAAATCTAAACGTATAAATTAGGATTGCAATAATGTTCTAGATAAGCAAATACAGTACACAAACTAGGGTCACCATCCCTAGTTAATTGGCGTAAGCCAAGGGAGAAGGAAGGGATTAGCTCAGTGGTAGCGCGCTGCACTAGCATCGCGGAGTTCGAATCCAGCATGCTGTCCTTAGATTTTCTCTTCCTTAGGAGCTTCTACAGCTCACTGTCCAGTGATGGGCAGTGTTGTCTGTAGCTAGAAAGCACTGCTCGGAGGCTCCGCGGGGCACAATAGATCTTTCAGATCGCAGTGTAACAATCTCAGCGTTATTGTAAAGCGTTCGTTAAGAAGCGACTGCTTACACATTTTGTGGATAACTGATATGTTTCATATTCATTAACTAGGCAAATTAAATATAGTAGAAGCGATATTGAGAAAACTGAAAATTTACTGACGGTGACTTTTCATATCAGTGACATTTCTATCTGTTATCTATAACCCCTGTTACTGGATCTAATTATTCTGACTATTTTTAAGCAAGGAATAAAAAAAAAATGATCTTGGCCACTACCAAGATTAAAAATGTTCGTGAAACTATTACGCAAGTCTTAACAACAGAATTGTTATTCCACGTAACTAAAATGAGAAAGTTTTTTCATGGTAGTTATTTTAAATTTATTAAACGATTCTAAAACTGTTGGAGATTTTCTCAAGGGCATAAAACATGGTACTCAAATGTTTGCTAGGACATTAGTTCTTAAATGTAACATATAAATTGAAATTAAAATGAAAATGTTGAACATATATGGAAACAAGAGGTATGTTTTTATAACCTTCACAGAGTATCTTACAGCCTTTTCACTGAATAATCAGTTGTAATTAAGAATAAAGGGACCTTCATTCAATCTTAATAAATAAATTAATTTTTCACCATTAAATTAGATAGTCCACTTAACTAAAGCTGTACTTACCGGCACTATTAAACCTTGCCAAATTAGAATATTTGCTTCATCTACATGAATGTCACGAAATGACCTTAGCCCGGATTGGCGTATATCCTGTAGTTCCTGAAATACGAAGAACTTGCTATCAAAATAATATAAAATAAACTAACACTGAACCTAAAAACTCTCTAAAAAGTTTTCTTCCAGGTCTATTATTGGAGGAACATGATTTTTAATAAGTCAACGTTGATGCTTTACTACCCTTACTAAATTTAAATGAACTAACTAAAATAAATATAAGTTAAAAACAAAAATTAATCTAATGTTAACCAAAAAAAGCAATATCTTCCTCACTAATATTGGGTCATTTAAGAAATGTATAATTTGAAATTTAAGTTAACAAAAAAAAAAACACCTTTTGTAACCTCCTTGTTGCTGCCCCAATGTTTAAACTAACAAATAATTCTTAAAAAAAAAAAAAAAAAAAAAGAATATTTTAACTTGGTATAAACAGTACACACAGCTGATATGAAACAGTGCTCACACAATAAATGTATTGTAGTGGAGGTTAATTAATTGAGGTTACCATAGACACAAGTTCTCGTATTATATAACATTATTGTATAACGCAACTATAATAACCATACGCTAATGTCAAAAGAAACACATACGCTAATGCAAATATTCTTTAATAATTTCAAATTTTATGTCAAATAAATCAATTGATGCAGATACGCTAATGTCAAAAGACACGCATACGCTAATGCAAATATTCTTTAATAATTTAAAATTTTATGTCAAATAAATCAATTGATGCAGATACATCTGTACTTGTAGATAGCAGATTTTATTGTAATATAGCTAAAAAAAAAAAAGAATTGTTAGGCAGTAGTAACTAACAGCCCCCCTCTGTGACGCTGGGTACTGGTCTAATATTCTCTGCATATTGATGTATTCAGAGCCGCATTTACCACTATGCACAAACTGCGGCCACACACTCGAAAGGCATATGCAAGGGACGACCGCGTTCATGAAGGCCCCGCACTCTCATTAAATGACGGAGTTACAACAAAAAATACGTAATAATAATAAAACCCTGTCTATTTATATGTTTCAAGAAAATAACTAGACAAATCACAGACAGTATTGGTCGGGTACTTTTAATGCAATAAAACCTACTGGTATGAAACACTCACATGACTTTCTCTTAGTGCAATTTACATAGTTTTGATTGAATGATTTATTCAAACAGATATTACCAAGTTACAAATTTCAAAGTGAAAATGTCCATATGTGCCTTAGAAAAATAATTAGGCAAAAATAGTGGTACTTTCAGTAAACCGATTTTCTTCCAATTCGAAATTTTGACAACACATAAGCTATACAGAATAATAGAATCGTATAATATATTGGAATGGCATATTAGAGAAACCCTAACATCCATTCACCACTCTAGAACACCCCTAAATAAATTGCCTTGGAAAATGTTTCAAATAAAAAGCTCTAACCTTTATTTATTGTTACTTAATATATATTAAGTTTAAAGAAAATTATTGGAGCAGTTTATGAGAAAGTCGCAAAAATATGAAAAATGTATCCAGTAAAGTGGTATTTCTGGTTGATCGATTTTCTCTTAATGCAATTTTCACAGTACTGATTGACCAGTTTGATTAAATATCTAAGATTTGACTACATCTTTAATCTAAATCTCAACTTCATCCAGATAATGCAACCGTACAATGTACTGATGTGGCAGTAGTGAGAAAGCTTAATGCCTCAGCTCCGCCAGAACCTTCCTAAAATCAATTTTGCATGAATACCCAAATTGAAGGTATGTTTCAAATAAAGCTTTCTGTGGGTTTAATGTATGTATATAGCAAATACTGCACTTAAAAACCCATTCTATAATTTTCCGCACTTTGGCACTTTTGGTTAACCAATTTTGGTAATTTTTAAAACAGGATTGATTCCTATCTGATATAGTTAGTAGAACTGAGCAGTTTTTGAAATAGTACTTTAAAAAGTGTTCCGCCAAGAAGTTTCGTCAGAGTTTTTCGAAAACGGTTTTATTTATTTTTTTTTAAACGAAGGTTTTCTAACTACACATACATAGACAGATTTATTTAAAACATTTTATGGGTTTCTTCGGGAGCTTCTAAGTTAGAATTGACTCCATTTCAGTATATTCCACCAGCTCTATAATATTATAGACTAGCAAATAATGGAAACTTTGTTGAAAAGTTAACAATTATGAACGGGGAAGGCTCTCAGAAGTAAGACCAACAAAAATATAGGTATGTCACAAACACTTTTCAGTTTTTTTAAAAAAATTATTAAGTACCTTCTTAATTTATAAAAACCTATATATTATACAATGTACATGGACAGTTATAATTACTGATGATTCATTTATATTAGATCCCCCCCTCCCACAATCTTTTTAACGACTTAGTAAACTGGCAACACTGTAAGTTCTTCTTGTTACCTATTTTAGACATTACGAGTTGTTTACAATCATATTTCTAGTGCTTGGAGTGCTGTGTCTAATTTGTATACATTATATTATTTACTAATGCGTAATAATGGGATGCTGTTTAACATGTTGCGATGAATCAAAGTCGCAGGTTGTATTGATTGTTTCAAATTTTTCATAATATTTTAACCATTCTTTTTTAAAATGAACCTGATACCTTGAATGAACCTTTTAAGAGAACTTGATATAATTTGACCCTCATACATACGTATGAGAATACGGATAAGAATATTCAAACTTAGGATTAACTAAATTTTTTCAAACCCAAACACGATCTTGTAGTCAAATAGATACAGCTTTAGTGCTAGTGTTTCTTCAGCTTTGCAACAAAGCCAGTAAATGATTTGTTAATTAGCTAGGTGTTTTGTTGTTGCACATAGTTCCCTAACAATATTTTCCTCTAAAGTGTATTTCAATTTATTATATAATTGTGTCATCTAAAGAACATTAAACATGTTGCCAATATTTCGAATGTGAAGAAAATTGGTCGACAGAATGTACGTTTCTATTGAATAGTTTCTTTTTTCAGTTTTTGCGGTTTTCTCCATAAAAACATCAACAAATTTCATTAAATTTGGAATACCATCGATAAAATTTGTCAAAGTAAAATTAAAAATCATCTGAGGAGAAACACTCACACACGACTTTCTTTTATTCATTTCAACTTACAATTGATTAATTGTCTTCAAACTAGGAATTTTTTACTCATTTAATTGACCATATTATTATATATTGGGAGCATACAATATATTGCAAAGGAACTTGGAAGAGGAAGATTATTACCCACATCTCACCGGAGACTCTGTTAAATCGATTTTTCTTATAAAAGTAATTGACCTTTTTATGTCAAGTTAGTCATTGTATTTATGTTATATATATATATATATATATATATATCAAGATAATTGAACATGTTTCAAGAAAATCACAAAAACTGAAAATTGTGGAATGATATAGTACCTTCAGATTCTGACCGAAATCTTCGTTGGCTATATTCTCCTCCAAACCTGGTAGGTTAAACTGATAGTAATGTTGCAGTTTGGTTAGGAGGTATTGCTGTGCCTCCTCAATCTTCCCACAGAATTTGCAATTGCTATCATGTTCTAGGCCCAGCTTCTTCAGATGTTTGCCTAGTCTACATACCCTGTGAGGAAACTCGTGAGCATGCGAAGTCTATTTTTTTACTCGAAACTGATGCACGCTCCAATTATTTCCCAGACAAGTCTTACTCTGCTCAGTCCTGGGAGCATTCTCCAGTGTCGTACTATCTTCAGTTATTTTTGAAATTATCCCAGAAAAGGGTTCTGTCTCCATGAAGTGGGATGCAGC
>JAAEAF010009094.1:0-30615 GCA_011037195.1 Triatoma infestans
ACCTCCCAACATATATACAACCAACAAGTTAGAGTCTAACAGAAACATTGCGTTGAAGTGAACTCTCTACACGAACTTGGTGAATTTGCTCTGACGATGGATGAAAATCCGAAACCGGTCAGGAACAAAACCAATATGCATGCTACGACGAATAAAATACCGGATATCTGGTAACTCCTAAGAGAATATTGTCCACTGAAGGTTGTCTTCAGGAAATTGATAGAAGTATAAAATGAAAAATATAAATGATAACTACGTGTAATGTTTAAAACTGAAAATCCTAGTTAATTGAAGATATTTTTTTGAAAGATTTAAAAAATACTAACTAAAAATCTCCAGTTGTGGTTAATGGAGTTTGGTAAAAAAGTTTTGATTCAATTTTCTACTACCTTCAAGCAAGTTTCCCTTCAAGGGCCCACCCAATATACTAATGATTACCTGATACTTGGAGTAGTATAATGATTACCTGTGAACCTTAAAACCTTCATGTTAATGTCTGCGTTAAAGAAATATTATATTACTACCTATTGTTTTAAATAAAGTGCACGAAACATAATTTTGTATTAAGCACTGATATTTAACCTATATAAGTACATATTATTAGTACAATAAAGGTGTAATATCTGATTCAAAGCAACTGATATAAATGTTAATTCATACTTATTTCTTACCTGTATCTGTAATACTGAACATGGATTGTACTTCATTTATAGTGTAATACTTACTCTGTAATTTGATTTATTAATTTTTTATTTTTTTTTAACATAACGCAATAATATTATGGATTTTTTTTTTATCAGTTGGAAAAGGAAAAATTAAAATTTTACATTGAAAATAAATAAAAATGAAAATTGTAATATCTTCTTCAACATTGTATAAAATATCAAACAGCTAGAAACAGGAAGGTTATCAGAAGAAACCTTCTCGCTGGTATGTGGCAAATATTAATATATGAGCTAAGAAATAATGGAATTAATAATTCAATCACATTTCTTGTACGCGATATAACTCTTCTTATATTAGTTGATTAGTTAATTTAAAGTTGCTTTAAAAAATTTGTTAGTTATGTCGTGGAAATATATAGAATTTCGGCTATTATTGTTATTGTTTGTGGTTTCCTTACTTTGGGAGGAGTTGTTAGTCGATAAATATCAGTGATCAGCATTATTTTATGGGAAAAATAATTATTTAAAGACCTTTTTCACTTTTGAAATGTAGTTAGTTATTTATTAGACAAGTTAGTAACTTACGAGCGCAAGCATTTGTTGCAACTGAACGTGAGATGTAAATGGTATTTACTTTCTCGTTTAATATTAGTTCTACAACAGTCGAAACTGTTTTAAAAAGGATATAACTTCTGATAAGACATTAGATTAACTTTCAAGAGAATGTTGTTCCTTTGAAAAGGGAAGGCTACCTTAAAAAAAGGTTGTAGAACATTGGGCTAAAATTAAGCAATATTATATTGTGTTTTCTGTTATTTAATTTGTTGTTTATTGATTTTAAGGTATTAAAACAAAAGGTTTAATTTAAGAACTTCTTTTTTACTTTTGGAAGTTAATAATGAAAATATATCTTGTACTTAACAATATGTCCTCAGCGTTGGTCTAGACTCGCCTTTCGTGCAAGACTTCAGGGTTCGATTCCCGTGAGAGCAAAGTCGGTGCTGACCCAGCATCGTGATAAAAAGTGGGAAGCTACAGTTAGTAGCTCCCTAGGTAGCGAAGGCCGGAACTAAACGGCGTGGGAACTGCGGCGTGCTTCCCCCCCCCCTATTCAAAACGCCGTTCAAAGCCTTGGCCTTTCATGAGCTGTTGCGTCATTTTTTTTATTTAACAATATCATCCATACTTTAAAATTCATTTTAACCACCAAAAAGTGGCACACTGTCTTAATCTCTTACTTTAATCTCTAAAGATAAAAAGTACAACGTTAGCGATTTATTTTAGTGGAATAGTTGTAATAGAAATAATTAATTTTATGATATTTCGAATCCTAATAATTCTGCCCTAAACATGTAATTTTATATTATTGCGATGTAGCCATAAGGTTTTTTCACCTTTTGTTTTTAAGGAACCAGCCCATTTTATACAGACTTGGATATTTCCAACACAACTGAAAGATATCTGGTATTCTTACCAGGATCCATCCCGCATTTGCAGTCTTTGTCAAATTTTTTGAATCAAGGGATCAAAAACGCCAGGGAATTATTTTTTTTCAATGTTCCTTGAGTTAGGCCAGTTTTAAATCACTGCTGTGTGTCACGGTTAAAATAACATAGTCCCCCTAATGTTTCATTATTCTGTGAAGCTGCATCATCAGTTGCTGAATCCAGAAATTCCATAAATTTCCAAATTGATTTCAGTCATTATTAATTTTAAGAAATCATCCTATCTCTTTTTGTGAAGTATTTGACACGAAGTGATGTCTGAATTAATTATCGTAAATTATGAAGTCTACATCAGTATTCATATTTTCTTTTTTTTTTTTTAATACAACACCTTCTACTTTAAACCGTTAACTGTTAACTTTTTGCTGCAACTATAGCGTAATAATAACCGTGACATTAATAAAGTGAAGGCTTTTAGGGCAATTTCACATGTGATCAGTTTTAAACTGGGGTAAATAGGTCAGCTGTGTTGCCATCCTTTTCATCTTTGTTTTTTTTTTGTTTTTGGCATTCTCGCCACCAACTTTCATTCAAGTTTTTAGCGATATAGGTCCCTTCCGAAACTTCGGGGTAGTCATACGTTATGTATCCTTGCAAGTTTAATAAATTGCAATGAATTATATTCTACTGAATATGTGGATGGGTTCGCAATACTGGATAACATCTGGTATTTCATCCGTCGAAGCATGCATAATGCTTTTGTTCCTGATCGGATTCGGGTTTTCATCCATCGTTAACGCAATGTTTCTGTTACGCTCACACTTGTTGGTTTGTTGTATGTGCGGGAGATTATAAGGTTATTTTACTATGTGTGTGTGTGTGTGTGTGTGTGTGTGTGTGTGTGTGAGTGTGTGTGTGTTTAATTCTATTCTATTCTAACTTATAATAAATAACAATCTTGAAGCGCCTTACCTAGATGAGGAACTGGAAAAAGAAGTAGTAAAAATCCGGTGTGAACACTCACAGTACTTTCACTGACTGGAGTTATACAGTTATGAAATTAACAATTTTCTTTAAATTGGAAATTTTATACAATCGCCCTAACAAATATATTTGAGAAGGTGGGCTTAGTTCCTGTTGGTAGTAGTTGAAAGATTCTATTGTAGTCCAGAAGACAATGCCCAGAAACGTTGAATAAACACTTGAAATTTAACGTCCCCGATTCAACAGAATGTCAATTTTTCTAGAAAAATGTTTCATATAAAAATTACAAGTTTATAGCTGTGACGTAATCAACTGACCAAATTTCGTGTAGAGACTTTAATAGTTTTTTTTTTGTATTTCTAAAATTATTTATTTGCAACTGTACAATAGATACAATAAGCAAATGTGATGAATGTTTATATGACATGATTTACATGTGAAGAAAATACCCCGTGGTATTACTTTGGAGTTAATTTAAAAGGTCACGGGCCACTGACGCTTCAGGCATCGAGATGGATTATCAGGTAAGGTTTGACTAGCAAGTTGTTGAATCAAAGGATTATGATGATGGGACAGGGAGTTATGGAATCATTGATAGCGGGATTTAATTAGATCGGACACAAATGGAATGGATAGGTCATTATGTAAGGTTTTATTGGAGACATAACAAGGAGCATTGATAATTTTTCGTAGGATTTTAGACTGTAAGGATTGGATACAGTAAACGTTGGAATGCTTAGTGGAGCCCCATACCACTAGTCCGTAACTCCATATTGGTCGTAGTAAAGTTTTGTATAGTGTAAGCTTATTTTTTAAAGTAAGTTTGGATCGTTTGTCTAAGAGTCTTGAAAGGATAAGAAATCGTCTATTAGTTTCAGTCCTTTTCAGTCTGGTATGGGGGTTCCAGGTTTGTCTTTTGTCCATATATAACCCAAGATAGTGTATTCTATCAGCAGTAGGTAGGAAGGTATTATTTAATTTAACACCAGGACATAACATAACACTAGGATTATCATATGTTCATATGTCTTTGAGGCTAAGTTCAACAATCGGGAATGAAAGTGATAATGATAACTAAAGCAGAACATTTACACAAATTATCGTGATATGTTTGTTTACATAGTACAGAAAATTAACATTTCTTATTTCAGATTTGAAAAGTAACGTTTTGTATCCACTATGATTATATAAAAAAAAATTATTGATACACAACTTCATTTATAGCAAAGAAATGTAATTATAAATTAACAACTCAATTTCCTTTTTATTGCTACTATAAACAGATGATTTTTTTTTTTTGTTTAATTAGTTATTTTTAATAATACTAATGAATTTAACATGAAAAAGAACTTAATAAAGGCGGCGGCATCTGTATAGTCCATTCAATGTAACAGTTCATTAAATGGATGCCTGTATAATAATTATTAACATTCCATTTTATGTTTCTTTTTATCATCGGTCACTCTACGATATAAATACTAGAAACTACTCAATTAAATGAATATCTGTTTATATGTATCTACATTATTATAAGATCTAAAACAGAGGTTTGGTTGATACTCCGCTAAGTATTTTTTATGTTAGTTTTATTTGTACCTATAGAGTGTTTTAATAGTGTAGAACTGTGTTTGTATCTATACGTATCTGTGTGAATGGAATGATGTAGGTTCAGGTCAATTAAGTGGGCACTGCAGATTATTAAATTAAAATGGTCCAGTTATCAAGGCACATGCTTGCACACCGCAATTTTTTCATTAGTTGAATTTCTACTCTCACTGTCCTCCCGATTTCCCCTATTGTCGGCTACGCTGTGCACCACATAGAGTTTGCTAGTTGGGAACTAACGTTAAAAAGCCCTCCCCCCAAAAAAAAGAATTCCCTTTCACCTAAAATGTGACCTACAATCATAAGGTCACAGTCTGTAATTACTCTTTTAACAAATTTTCTTCCATATATATATATATATATATATTCTTTTTTTAACTGCAAAATTAATGACTATACTTTTTTTATTGTTTTTTTTTTTCCTTTGTTCATTATAATCATTTTTTGTCATGTCAAGATTTTATTAATGTTATTTCTGCATAGTTTCTATGTTTAATTCTTTTTTTCAGTTTTGAAATCCTTTCCTTGCAGAATTTGCCATAAATCAATTATTACACTTTTTTTTATTTTACATGAAATAGTGTTTTAAAGAATAAAAATCAATATTTTTTTTAGTTTTCTTTGCTTTTTAGTTGACCATGAATGCTATTAATTTGTCGTTATTTTAGTTTAAAACGAACGTATCCTTATTGTAAATACTAACTTGTAATATATTAAAACAAACTTCTAATATATTCAGAACGCGCATTTACAAGCAAATACGGTTGAACGTGAATAAATAAACAAATACAAATAAATACACTAATCTAGAGTAGAAGGTTCCAACTGTAGCTTTCCTAATTATTCATTGTCACTTTCATGGGTCCGGAAGAATTCCTTATATAAAAACATACATCGTAGTTTACTAGGGAATATTTATTAAGGTTATTGTAGATTGTGATATTGGAGTTAAAAGTATGGCGCGCAGGACTTTGATTGAAGGATTGACTTATTGAATATTTGAACACTTAGCTGAATTGTTCTATTTCGATCATCAATAATGATTGCCAAGAGATTGTACGTTTAATGCAATTGTACACCCAATGTTTAGTCTGCGAGAGATGAAGATGTCAGAGTATTACTGTAGATTGGCTGTTAAGGCAGGGCAATCCTCAGGGACACCAAGATCCCAAGAAGTGGCAAGACTCCTTCTATTATCAGAAACATTTTTCGCGATAGCCTGCTTCTTTTTGTGGTCTCGACCGGTTTCCGGCGTTCGCCCATCTTCAGGATACGTTTGTCAAACAGATGTGATAACACAGACTTGTATAGAGTAAATTCAGTTTACACACTACTTTGCACTGCGCAAGTCTGTGTTATCACACTGTTTGGCAAACGCATCCTGAAGATGGGCCAACGCCCGAAACCGGTCGATGACCACAAAATGAATCAGGTTATCACGGAAAGTGGCTCTGATGCTTTCCAGCTCTGCGGAATCAACCACCACAACAACTCGTTCTATTATGTACAATTTTTTTTTTTTGCAACGTCGATTTATTGATAGAAGGTTAATCTAGCAAGTGGGGAGGTTCATAGTTTTTTGAACGTCCAATTTTTGTTAGTGCGGGAGATGCTTTTTTTGTTGGCTGCATTTACATCTACCAGAGCATGAACTACAGATTGATAACTTTATGCAGATAAATGCAATTACCCTCTAATTTTGGGGGAGTTAAATGACATTACATTTATTAGCCTATTGGTTTCTGCCACTTTTACACCATAATGTTTACACTCTACCCAGAAATAAATAGAAACATATGTACTTGTAACCAGTTAGGATAAAGTTTTGGCTAATAGGTGTTTGTAAGTATCTTATAAAAATAGTCAAGCATATGTATCCTCCCTGAATCTGGTCTAAGAATATCCAAATCCTGATGAGACGTAAACATTAAGTGTTGACATTATTGTTGCAGAAAATTTAATAAACTATTATAGACAATTCCATTAAAATTCACAAATAAATTATGTTGTTGAGTGTAAATAATTTATTTTAAAATAAATATAAACAGTTTAAAAAAAATAAAGTTTATTTGAAAATAAATTAATTATTTCAAAAATATATTTTCTTTTCTAAAAACATTAATTACTATGTTGTAATATAAGGTTCCATGCAATATACGTTGTAAAACTTCGTAAAAATTCTCTCAAGAGTAATAAACTTGCTTGGTTTTGAGTGCGATAGGTAACAGCTCAGGTCATAAATCTTAGGAATTGCGTTCAGACGAATTGAAGGCTCCCAATACACCAGCCGTACAAATATCGGCTTTCTTTATTTATTGGTTTGTTAGAAATATTAACCTTTTATTTTTAAATATTTCTTACAAAACGTATTTTTGTATTTAAGAGGGAATGATTGATTGTTATTATGACATTTTTAATTTACTGAGTTTTCGGTTTTTTAAAATGAATTAGAAGAATATAATGTCCTTTTATCTGTGTTTATAAAAAAATAAGACTATATACTTCTGAAGAACACATCTTGTTTTTTGTTTCAAGGAGTGGAAAACCACAATTGATAAAATACAGAAATTATTTTCGATTGGTCTGTCTCTGATGCTAAATTCGCTTACCTTTCAATGTATGAACGAAATTCTATGAAATTTAACCTAATTCAGTTCTGCTTTAAAATCGTAGAATATCATGTCTTTAAAATAGTTTTTATTCAGTTCCATAGTTTTTAAGAATGAAATTATTTCACTACCTTACTAGTAATTAAATAAAATCGACTAATGTGAAATAGTTATTACATAAGGGACCAATGGATCAAACCAGCAAATTTGCCTCACAAAAGCAGGACTCATTCAATAGTTCTATTAGCAGCCGTGTCGAGGTGCACATTGAGCCTTCAAGCGCCCTTCAACTAGCATTACACCTCTGTTACATCAAATCAAATCAAACTTTATTTGCTATAAGGTTACAAATGAGCCTGTTAAGCAAGTGAGTTGGCTTTTCAAGCTGGACATACACTGAATAAATACAATCGAATTCTAACTGCATTCCAAAAATTATAACTAATTAACTAAAATAAATTCCTTGTACAAATTACACTAATTACAATTAGAGAAATTACAATAATAGTGATAATATTAATTTACATGATCAAAATGATTGAAGGAAAGGAAAGATGAAAATTGAGTAAATAATGAGGCAGAAACAACAAGCAAAACAAAAAATGAAACTTCTAAATGAATAAGATTATTACTTCAAGAGAAATTCACTATAAAATAAGAGTTAGAGAGCAGTATATAAGTTATGAAATGAAAGTTAATAATGATATCAAAAATAAAAAATAATAAATTTTAAACAAAAGAAATTCATAATAATATCAACTGTACATAATGATTAATTAATTCGAGCTCAAATATATTCGACAATTAGATGAGGTGGTTAAAAAAAGAAACAAAGAGAAAAACAAAAACAAACAAAAAAAAATAAATAAACTGCTATCATTAGCTACAGCTTACTACATATAGAAATATAAGATAAACTGCAAAAAATAGAAGTAATATTAAAAGTACAAAATAATAAATAGAAATACAAAAATAGAATACAAGTATAAAAATAGAAATAATATTTTACTGTTACCTTTGATATTACAAATTTAAAATAAATTCTCTCAATCTCAATGCCTTGGAAATATAAAAATATATATTTTTCAATTTACACACCTAATCAATTACTAGTAACTTCTCGAATTCATGCTGTAACTCAATCACATTAGATAAGTAGGAGCTTAAATATCTAGCACGAAAATAATTGTACAATGAGCACATGAGCATAAAATGTAAGAGGTCATCATCTGAGCTTTTGAGACAGACAGGGCAACCACCCTCCGGATTGAACCGACTTACCCTTCACAGAATACTAATATGTCTTTTGGACATGACTCTCAATTGACACAAAGCTCCAGTAAATTCAATAGGACATCTTAAATATAAATAAGACTCGCCATGAACCAGTGTGCTAATATTGCAATAGTACACCTCTGTACGTCCTCTGCAATGAATGCATTGTTGAAGAACTTAATATGGAAAGTTTCCAACCTTGAAGTGTCTCCAGTTGTAGGAGAAACTGCATAAAAAGGCAACCTTCTGAGGGATTAACGATCAGTTGCTTGATAAACATTGAAGAGAACTAACGCCAGTTCAACTTAGACGAGTTAACAAGTCTTTAGATCAGCCTTAGAACAAGCAAGAGTTCTAACTAGCCATATTGAAGTGACTCATATAAGCCAACGCTAGCTTTCTACATTCATACATCACTCCGCCAACATCATCACTCTCTGCCCGGTCACTCTGACTTCTTTTCTCAGAGTAACATTTCTTTCCTCAGTAAGTAACTCGTAAATTATGAATTGTGAGTTCACTGTCAGTTTCTGATTATTATTTTTACCATTTTCTCAAATCCAACTTCACCTTCAAATCAATAAAAATCAATAGAACAAAGTTCGATTAAAGCACTTTTTCTGTCATATCTCAGAGCTTTCTAATTAACCATCATCGTTTACCTATAGTTAATATACAAAGGTAAAATAATAAATAATAAAAGGAATAATAATATAAATAAATGCTGAGCAAGGTGTTGTGTGTGGAAGCCACACAGGTTAACCTGTGCCATCCCAGCTCGAGTGGCCATAGAACGAGAAAGCATAAACGAGTGGAGGCGCTAATGACCATGGCAGTCGATGCGCCAAAAAAAAAAAAAAAAAAAATAAATAATAATAAATAGAAAATATTTTGAGAGAACAGTGTCTGAAACGTTGACGTATACTAAAAGAAAAATCAGTCTTTGCAGTATTTTTCGTGAAAATTGCAAATACTGAAAAACTATTCTCATACCACACCCCACTGAGAATATTCATCATTTGCAATGTTCTTATTTAGCCTGCATTTCTGGTGAAAAATCTTCTTTTTTTTTAATTTGACAGATCGCAAATAATTCCTCCTAAAAATAGTAATAAAAAAAAATATAAGTAATAAGGAAGAAATCAATAATTCTTTTATGAAAATAATGTTCACAAATTCGTTAATGATATGTTTATGCTTGCGGCAAAATCAATTCAAATTTTATCCTGCTCATTATTATTTGATTTTTCTTAAAAATTCTAAATGAAAGCCCTTATTTACCCCAAACTTAAATGTAATGAGAAAGTTACACTCTTACGAATGTAAAAATATCATTTGCTCTACCATAATAAATTGGTGATGTAAAATTCTAGAAGCACTCACATTAATATTCTGTATTCACGCTTTATATAAGCCCCAGACTTCTTTCAATTCTAAGAAGTACACCAACGTTAACGATGAATGGGGCTTCGTCTTCAACTTCTCGACTAAATTTGTCCTTATTGTTAACGTTGTTTGTTAGTAGTAAAGGTGTGTGCGGGTTTTGTGTTCACAAGGTTAAGAAGTGTGGAACAAACTTCTATTGTCATGTTGTTTACCTGTATGAGAGATACCTTGTTCAGAAAACCATATTTCTTACATTCATCTTCCCAAGCATAATGTTGCCACCTTTTTATCCACTTCAACTTACCACTTCTAGATGAGATGCACAACTTCCTCTGTTATAATAATACATAATATCGGTTCAATAAATAACAATAAAAATTAATTATCCCTTCTAAAAAAAGCAATAGCATTTCCCTAATACTATTGTAATTAAAATTAGCTTCAGGGATGAGATGTCAATAGTTCTTCACAGCAATCCATTTTTAAATAAGAGTGATAGGTATTGTAAATGTATCAAGCAAGAGTGTTGTTTTCTGGAGAGGGTGCCTCTGCACCCCTGTCAGCACGCATATCGAGCGGGAAGGTCGACGGTTAGAGAGTTGGTATTCTCACCTTTGGGCTCCCTCATCTGGCACCTCCCTAGGAATGGTATGGTTAAGAAGTACAGCTTCACTAAAAATTTTTCGTCGAGGCTAGGCACCAAAAGCGAGTGGAGCGAGGGATCCGCTCTGTTGGGCATCAAGTAACATGCCATTAAATGGTATACTGATGGGTCGAAGACCCTCGAGGGGACTGGGGCGGGGGTGGTTGGTCCAAGGATCAAGCACTCGGAACCCATGGGTAAATTTCCCAGCATCTTCCAGGCGGAGATATACGCTATCGGAAGATGTGTTCAATTTAACCTCGATAGGGGATACAGGAATCAGGAGATTGTAATCCTTTCTGATAGTCAAGCAGCCATTGGAGCTCTGGGTGCACCAGTTATTAACTCTAAAATGGTTTGGGAATGCCTAGATAAACTTAACGATCTGGGCAGCAGGAACAAAGTTGCACTCTGGTGGGTACCGGGGCATGTTGGCATTGAAGGGAATGAGATGGCCGACGCCCTGGCCAAGATAGGCGCTATGACCCCACTTCTGGGGCCGGAACCTTTTTGTGGGATTAGCGACCAGTTTTTGGAGGAACTTAGGAAGGAGGAGGAGACGAAGAGATCTCAACTCTGGTACTCCCTCCCCGGGTTGCGGCAGGCCAAGATCTGCTTGGGAAATTATAACCAACGGAGGTCGGAGGCCTGCATTGGATTGAGCAAGAACAAGCTCCGCGTACTTACGGGTTTCCTCACGGGGCATTGCCGACTTAGAGGACACCTGGTGAAGCTGGGTTTGGAAAGTGACAGCTCATGCAGATTCTGTGGGGAGTTGGAGGAAACTCCACTACATCTCCTAACAGACTGCGAGGCTGCCACTCAGAGAAGGTTCAGGAACCTGGGCAGCTACCAGGTGGAGGAGGGGGACATACCCTCTCTAGAGCCCGTCAGGGTATTAGGATTCCTCAGGGATCTTAACCTGATGGAGGTGTTGTAGAACGGATATTCAATTGGACATCCGTTGGGTGCTATGGGCAGGCCTATGAGAGGCATAGCACAATAGACCTGATCAAGGTCGCAGTGCGTTGCCCCCCCCACACTAAAAAAAAAAGAGTGTTGTTGCACTTTCAGTTGATGGATTTAGTCCGAAACTTTGCGATAGTTATACGGACTACCAAATTTGTACTTACTGCGATTTTTTTTGTTTTTTAGATAATTTCAATGCACACACACACACACACACACCATTCGCTCATATTTTTTGCCGGTATCATAAAACATGATATATTTCTGTCGATATAATTCAATTTTGAACATTTCGAATGATTTTGCACTATTTTTTACTTACCAAGAAAAAAAGAAAGTAAAAATTAGTATCCATTCTTGTTTATGCCTTCTACTGTTGTAGGAGGAATTATTGCGATCGCGTCGAAATTCAAAATTGCGTTTTCATCGAAAATTTCAGATTTGTAATTTCCTGATTCCAAAGCGTGTTTTTTTTTTTTTTTTTAACCACTTTACTGAATGGATTTTTCAGTTTATACCACATTCTCGAAAACTTTCCACTCCAACCATCCTTGTTAACATCAACGTGATAAAGTGGCAAATTAAATGTGATTTGAAGAATTATGTTGAATCCGATATCATTTGGATCGATTGCAGGAATTTTAATAGGTTCAATTCTTTCAGAACTTTAATTCACACAAATCTATTTGGAATTTTTTGGACAGTTAAATTAAATTCTAAAAAGGATTTATTCAATTCGAAAACGTAGCTTATTGTCTGCCGACCCTTATCGTAAACCTTCATCTTTGACCTAATCGTTTTTTCTTCAATAAATATAACAAAAAGAAAATCAATGAGTATATTAATCGATTGTATTCTTGCACTGCAATTTTTTTTTATTTGTAATAAATAGCTACTGAATATTTACTATAGTATTAATCGATGTTTTGTTACCTTACTACATAGTCTTTACTATTTTATGCTTTGTTTCGATGTGCAAAAAATCATATTCTCACTTTACTTTTATCCTATAAATCTCGTCCATATACTGTATTTTTCTGATAAAAAAACAAAAATAATGGTAGGAGTGAGTATAAACCGATTACAGGATAATGCCAGTGTTATTCGTTAATAATCCTTCTCGTTTACAAAAAACAAAAAAAAAAAGCTAACATTTCTTTCGAGTGAATGTAACAGATATAAAATATCATTTATTTTATAACAGCATTTATAAATTAGAATAAATTAATTTTTTATTTATACGATTTTTAAATTTATACTTCTGACATGTAATTAAGGATATCTAATGCCAATTTTACTTTCTGCTTTAGTTTTCGGAACCAGGAAGTATTTTTATAAGGTAGGGTTGTTAGCCCTACGCCCAAATCCTAAACTGGAGGACCAGAGGATTTGAATTCAGGGTTCCCTTCCCTTAGGCAAGTTGCCTTCTCTACGGTTGTGAGCCTTGCCCGCCTACGAAGATCATTTAGCATTACCCAGGGTGCACCACGCGGAGGCGACCTACACTACTCGCTAGTAAGGCAAATAAGGCAATGGATAAGGAAGGTTGTGGATAGGGATGTCTGCAACCATTATTATTATTGTTGTGGTGGTGGTGGTTGGTTCCGCAGAGCTGGAAAGCATCAGAGACATTTTCCGTGGTAGCCTGCTTCATTTTGTGGTCATCGACAGGTTTCGGGCGTTCGCCATCTTCAGGAGGTGTTTTTCAGACAGTGTGACAACACAGACTTGAACAGAGCAAATTCAGTTTACACACTGAACACGAGAGTGTAAACTGAATTTGCTCTGTGTGTCTGTGTTGTCACACTGTCTGAAAAACGCATCCTAAAGATGGGGGAACGCCCGAAACCGGTCGATGACCACAAAATGTAGCAGGCTACCGCGGAAAATGTCTCTGATTTATTATTATTATTTGTCTGTGGTGAGGGACCAAACCCGACGCTATGCAAAGCCCCACTGGGCCCATATAGCTACCCCAAGAAAAACAACAATAAACCGGATCTAGAACAAATATCCAGACCCGTGTCTAATCCATCTAAGATTCACCGCAGTCAGAACAAACCGGACCTTAACCTTATAGGGAATAACCTAAAGGGAAAATAGCCTAAGCTCTTCCACAGACATCCTGTTCCGACGAAAGGTTGTAACCAAGTACGCGCATAAGGCGCTGCAGGGCCCGAGAATTAAGGAGTGGGGCGAAAGGCGAGTGAGAGTCTGACCGTCTCCCACGTTTGCTGGCGAAAATTGTGAGAAAGTTTTCCGTTTTCCGTTATACAAGGCCTTTTCGGACATTTAATAACTTTCCAAGTTTCGTATTTCTCTCTTTGTGTATATATATCTGTATGTATATTTTATCATATAATATTTTCTTTTGTAAAGATATACCTTCCTTATTATTTTTATTATCTTTTGGATTGGAAAATATATGTATTATTCGAACTTGCATGTACAGTTTTCATTGCCTATTAGACTGCCTGAATGAAGAAAAGCTTGTTTTTACTGGTACGTAGTTTCTTTATCTTTCGCTTTATCTTTTCTGACTTTTAATAATTTTTATTATTTGTTTTGTTTTATTTAAATCACTGGCTTAAAAGCCTGGCGCCCAACTATCTGAATATCTGAGAAATTTTCAAAATAACCGGAATCTGGTTATAAGGTCCTGAACCTAATATCCTCATAACTCAGGCAATCTGTCATAAGAGGGATGGGTGTTTCTTCCTCTGTCTGACAGACTCTACAAAAAGGGTCCGACATAAGCCCCATTACGTAGAGATGTCTCCTTAAACCACAATGTCCAGTTAGGGATCCAATTAGATGCCTGAGAGAGCTCCGTGAAAGGCACACCAACTCTCACAATAGCCCTGTCCGGATCACCGATGAACATTTTGGACTGCCGACAACCAACTGTGCTCACCAGAGGAATGATGCTGTGAAGCTGTCCATGACTGGAAGCCTGAGAGATATGAGCCAGATGACACGGCAACAGCAGGCTCGGGACCAATGAAAGGGAAAGAGGCGCCTAATTTGGCAAATCTTTCCACCTCCTCATTCCCAAAAATTCCCATATGACCTGGTACCCAGACTAGAGGCACATCCTTCAGAGAAGAAAGCTCTTCCACATGAACATATGAACTCAGCGCCTTCAGCGTAGCTTGGCTGTCCGAGCAACCGTCTTCAACCAACTGCTACAGGAAGCCAAGGTCCTTCAAGGACCGTAGGGCTACAGGAAATAGAAGAATGTCAATTTTTTGTTCAAAGATTTTTTTTTATTTTTCAACTATATTGAATATTTACTAACTCGCTAGTGGGAGTAAAACTAAATGAATTGTCTCAAATATAAAAGAATTTTGATCAATTCAATTATGATGAGGCGCCTCAGTCTTGTTGTGGTTGGTTCTGCAGAACTAGAAAGCATCAGAGACATTTTCCGTGAAAGCCTGCTTTTTGTGGTCATCGACCGGTTTCGGCCGTTCACCCATTATCAGGATGTTTTTGTCAAAACAGTGTGATAACATAAACTTGCACATAGCAAATACAGTATTTGCTCTTGCAAATCTATGTTTGACAAAAAAATATCGATGGCCACAAAAAGAAGCAGGCTATCACGGAAAATGTTGAATTTTTATTGGGATTAGCGAATTCAGATATAAACTGAAAGTTGGGTGCTCTGTGACTGTTAAATCAATTCATCTAGTAATAATTAGATTAATTAAATTAATTTATCCATAGATAGTTCGGTGATCTATCGTGTTTTTATTGTATTTCTATATATATATATAGTTAAAAGAAAGTTTAGACAGAATCGTTTTGTGCGATTTGTGTTGTGTGTTTTGTGTTGAGTTAGTTTTGAGAGTTCATGAAGAACTTCATGTTAAGTTTTTTATGTTGTGAGTCTTGCGTAATGATTTCTATCAAATTAAATTAAAGTTAAAAATCTGGTGTGAAACATTCACACAAACTTTCTCTCTTACTGCAGTTTACAAAATTGTAATTGACAAATTTTATAGTTAGTATATCAAATTTAACCATCTCATTGGTATGTAGAAAGTCGCATAAACTGAGAAAATAACTGTTCAGTAAAAAAGCACGTACGGTTTACATATTTTCTTGAAACTCAGAATTTTGGCAATCTCGTATTTATTTCTAATTATTTTTGGTTTAGATGGCAGAATTGTATAATCAACTTATGATAACATGCCTGAGAGACCAAACGATTGCCGTGTACATACTAATAAATTTTTGATATTAAACTTAAACCTTATGTAACCTTAAACATATATAACCTTAAACGTATGTAACATGATTAAGAGCATCAGTTCTGTGTGCTGTGAGATAACTTAAAATGTTGTCTTAGATAGATTGTTTTCATTCCTAGAAACGAATCGAGAAAAAGAAGAAAACGTGCATAATCTGGATCTTCGTACAATCGCTATGTAGCATTGTCGATAATCATACTGTTCACCATAAGTTGGTTGACAGTGTGTTAAATTTACATACAACAATTTCGAATTGTGGAAATCAACATTTCTATATCTGTTCTGACAAAAGAAGTAGAAGGTTATAAGGACAAATTTCTGGTAAAGGAACATTTCTTTTTTTTTTAAATAAATAATATACTAGTTTATAAAAACTTTCATTAGTTAAAAAAAAAAAAATTGCAACGAATATTGCTTAATAATTACATACATCAGAAATATATTTTTTCACAATGTAATTCTTTTGTAATTTATACATTCGGCTACTGTAAAAAGAAAATACCCGTTGTTTTTGAATTATAGGTTGGAGAAGACGGGATGATTTATGGCTGTTGTTTGGTTTGTACGCTTTGTTTTCACTTGAAGCACAAGTTTCGACACTTTATGATATATAGAAAATAAATAATTGTTTCAAGTGTATAATATGTTTTCATTTTTTTATTTTATTTTTTTAAATAAAATACTTTACAAAGATGTGTCACTGTCAGCATCAGGAATTATCCTTCATTGAATTATTTATTTTTCACTAAACTGATGCCAATTTTGGCAACATATTTAATTTGTATGCAGTCGTTACAAATGTATAATAAACGAAAACAATTGTTTAGAGGATTTACAACACCTGCAAGACATACACTACGAATGAGTGATGAAGAACTTTATATTAATGAATTAAAAAAAAAGGCGGTTATTAGTGATAAACTACCATTTGAACTTGGTACTAAAATAACTCCTAGTGATAGTGATGCTGTTAAGAAATTAAGAGAACAATTGCATAAATGGACTATTTCAGACACAACTCCTCCTTCTACAAAGCATTCACAAGAAGGAGTTGGGGATGCGAGTCGTTTAGGTACTACCATTATAAGAGAAAAGCCGGAACGATACTGTTCACCATTAAGACAAAACAAAAGCTCCGTCAGGAAGGTTAAGAAAGTCCAACAAATACAAGAACAGTAGATAGAAGTGAAAAAATTCAGGAACTTCAGAAAGTTAAAACAGAAATAGATAAAATGGAAAGCAAACTTATTTCTAAGAGGAATGAAGCTTTAAAAGATTTAAAACAACCTTCAACCAAGCAGCAAAAAACAGCCGCTGAATCAAAAATTAAAATTGATACAATTGAAGTAAAGAATACAACTCCATACGATCCGGTTGATTATATGGATGAATTTGATTTTACAATTGTTTAGAGGAGAGCATAATCTCATCCCTCCCCAATAACTCCCTCAAAATTGAATGATCCAGGATATTTTACGGACTCAAGAGACGCAAAACTTGTATCTTCGGTGAACACTCTATAATGAATAAAACCTATTTTGACGGTAACTTCTCGCTGGATCCTCTGGCAATTTGGATTTTAACTTTACGTTTTAGAGTTATTCAGGTCACCTCAACTGAAAGCTGTTTTCTTTTTAGCGTGCATTTCCTATAAAAATTCGATTTATAAAATTTGGCAAGCATGTAAAGTAACACTAGATTAGAATCTTTGGCAAGCAAGTGAAATGTAGTTGGTGTGATGTTGTGTTGTATGTTTGTAGTAGCTTGAGCGGTTTATTAGAAGGGCTTGTAAGTATATATGTTTAGGAGGGAAATATTAGTAATAAGAAAGTAGTCACCACTGCTAACAATAAATATATTCTATTAAAATAATAACTACAAGTATTTGCAAATAAATTATTAACTTATTAATATGCACTGATGCTAGAGAGAGCGAAAAACAAGTGTTCTGCTTCGGTGTCTACAACCCAACTATATTTTAATAAATAATCTAGACTAAAGGCCTTATTAATATAATGTGAAAGTGCCACTGATTTTAGAGAACGATTCCTGAAACAAGTGTTCTGGCTTTGAAAGCAGAATGCAGACTGTCTTGAAGGAATGCCCTCTCTAACAAAACGGTTGGCCAAGTTGCATTGTATTAATTTAACGGATTTTCGTGCCTTTGTTTCCCTAATAGCAATGACCCCAAATTACAGTACCTGACTTTTTTCATTGCACTAAGATACATCTAAAATATTAACAAAATTAGATTTTTCAAACTATAAAATATTCTAAACTATTTTTCAAAACTATTATTTTCTTTTTTTCCTTTCTTCCACTACACAAGCCTACGTCCCTATGGCTGTATTTGAGGCACAAAATAACATTAAGATTAAAAATATAAAGTAAAGAAACTAATAGTATAGTAATCATTTTTGCTTTAAAGATTAAGACGTTAAACAATGTTTTGGCTTCCCTTTCAGTGCCTTTCATGATCCTTGTTAATTCTTCGTCTAAAAACATGAAATGATGTAACTTTTGCAGATGATGCAGGTTATAAAGAGCAAAACTATTGAAAAAAAAATTACCATTAGAGAAGAGATTTGAAAGTATGTCCTTTATATGAACAGTCGATGAAGATTACGACATCCATGAAGATTAGAGCTGACAGTTTGAGTGCAGTTTTTATTTCATTTTTATTAACTTTTATTGCATTAAGATTTATACTAACTAAATATTACTTTCTTAATCTAGAATTTTTAAGTCATTAGTTATTATTTGTTTCTTCTTTTTATTTCGTAACTTATAATCTATAGAGACAGTGCGTACATATAATTGCGTACATTGTTGTAGTTTTATTCTTCCTTTTGAAAATCCTGACTGAAAATATTTTATTTGCAAGTTGTGGGAAATTTATTGGATCCTCCTTAAAAACAAAAATATCCATTATTTACTAACCCTGTACAAATTCAATAGTATAAACTTTTACTTATTTGTTTATTTATTTTTATTACTAAACTGTTCTGAAGTTTTCTAAATGTTTGTTCATTTGTACGTTAAAGGTGAATAATGCTTGGTAAGACAAATACAGGTTGATGTTACAAGCTGTGTTAAAGGCGTGTCTTAAAGGGGCAATTTCAGACGGTAGTATCCCTGAAAATGTCTTCCTTAAAAGCTTGTATATCTCCCCCTACTTCTCTATAGGAGCTATATTCTCTTTGTAACTTCATTCTGGTCTCTAAGAATTGACCATCTGTACAAAACATTCAGGGTATATATATATATTTTACAAACTATTACCTAGCACTTACCACCAATGTTTAATACAATTTGTTCTTGGATTAATTAATGAAATTTTATTTATAAAAATAATTATTTGGTTAGAGTTGAAAATTATTTTGATTATAGCGTGATTTCTTTTAAAAACATTAGTAATTAAATTTAATTCCAGTTAGAAAAGTCTTCTGTTTTTTTTTTGTTTTTTTTGTATTCTTTTTAAATAGTTTCACACTTTAGCAGCAAACATTTGTTTTTAAAATATTTAAAGACGGAAATAATAGTAATAATAAATAAAATAAAAAAACCTAGTGTGAAACACCCGAACAGTTTCTCTTTCTGCGATTTACAGATATAATAATTGAGTGATTTTCTGATATAGTACATAATTCTGAAACTAGATGTTTCAAAGTTATTTTCAAGAATGGGAGACTCAAAAATTAATAAAAAAGAACATGAAGTATGCCTAATCTCATAAGAGACATTTTCCGTGGTAGCCTGCTTCATTTTGTGGTCATCGACCGGTTTCGGGCGTTCGCCCATCTTCAGGATGCGTTTTTCAGACAGTGTGCCAACACAAACTCGTACAGAGACTTAGTTTCACACTAACAGTCAGTTAAAAATGAAGCAGGCTACCACGGAAAATGTCTCTGATGCTTTCCAGCTCTGCGGAACCAACCACCACCTTCTCATACATTATTTTCTTAATAATTTTATAAAATTTTAGATTTTTCAAAGGCATTATTTATTTCAATTGAAATGTGATTGGTGATGTTGTGTGTTTATGTGCTGGTAGGTTGTGTAGCACGAACTGTTTAGTAAAAGGGGCTTGTGAATATATATGTTTAAGAGAGAAGTATTAGTAATAATCAAGGAGAACACCACTGTTTTTGAAATAAATATATTATTCTTTAAAAGAATTTAATCTTTACAATATCACAACTATATCTTAATAAATCAAATGTTTATCTAGAATAAAGGTAAATCACTATCATTGGCACTGAGTATAAGAGAGCGCTTCCTGAAGCAAGTGTTCTGGCTTTGAAAGCAGAATGCAGACTATCAGAAAGAATGCCTTTACCTAGTTTAAGAGTTTAGTATTTTAAAAATACGTCTCAGTTAGTGTGAAACTGGTTGCTCTGTACGAGTCTGTGTTGTCACACTGTCTGAAGGGCGCATCCTGAAGATGGGCGAAACGCCCGAAACCGTCGATGACCACAAAATGAAGCAGGGCTACCCACGGAAAAGTCTCTGATGCTTTCCAGCTCTGCGGAACCAACCACCACAACAAATATGCCTAATCTCCCCCTCCCTCGAAAATCTCCCTCTTTAATTGATTTTTTTGGAAGAAATTTTAAACAGTAATCATAGGTCTAATTATGTATAGTTCAATGAAAAGTGTCGATGTTTTTATGGAGTAAATTGCAGGAAACTGAAAAAAAAAACTGTTCAGTTAAGTCGACTTCTCCAAAACCTATTCCCTTCAAACACGAAATTTTGGGCAACATATTTAATTCTAATTAATATTATATACATATGATAGAATCATATAATCAGTTGAAATAGCACTTTTAATGGAAAGCATAACTCCATTTCTTCCCCAAAACCACCCTTAAATACATTTTTCCAGAGAAACGTGTCAACTAAAAGATGTAGCTCTTTATATTCTTAGTTAATATGTTTTGTTTAAACAAAATCGATGAAGCTATTTTCGAGAATATAGCAAAAAAAAAAGTGAAAAATTCATTCAGTAAAGTAGTAGTACTTCCGGTTGAGGAATTTTGACTGATAACTTACAGTAGGATCCCATAGTGACACCTAAACGGAATATCACGGAAAGTTGGAACATTCTGCGATTTTTCGATTTTGAGCTATGCTAGTCACATGTACACGCAGACCATTTTCAGAAAACCACTTTTTCTCTGACTCAAGGCACCTCAAAACGTGTAATATCCGGTGAAAACTTGATATGGAAAATTTACCACGATTACAATATTTTCATTTACCATCTTAATAATATTTATATGCGAAATAATACGCTAGTTTACAAATTATACGTAAAATATTTATATAAAAGCACCGTTCCTAAACAAATTTTTAATGTAAACAATAGTTACGTTTGGCCGTTGTTTAATTACACAAGCTAAAAAATTAGTTGGCTGGGGCCAAAGAAGAAAATCTTTTCTTTTTTTTTATAAAATTTGTTCGACGTTTCCGCACATTTTTGGTGTCCTTCCTCAGGAACTGTTCAATAAAAATGGAGAGTTAAATGTTAGAAGGTGGTGTCAGAAATGTCGAACAAACTTTTTAAAAATAAAAAAAGTTTCTTCTTTGGCCCCAGCCAACTAATTTTTTTCGCTTGTATAAATATTTTAAATTTTGGAAAGTATTGATCCATCTGTTTGTGAATATAAATATATTTTAAATTTACCTATATGTTGTACCATTATCGTGATCAATTTAAAATATTGGATATTCAAATTGAGCAACTTACATTATGAATTTTAAAGTAAAATTAAATCAACCCACTTTTTTTAGCGGTTTTGATATAAAGGCTCTGTGATGAACCTGTTCGCGTCCGTCATAAGTAATTAAGTAAAAAAAAAAAAAAAATCGGTCAGCTAAACTTCAACATTTTGTTTTTATAATTCTTGAACGCTCTATTTATCTTGTTTTTAATTTATTGTATGTAGTTTATTGCTGAGTAGTTGAATGGTCCTAGTTGTATTTATATTCTAGTGTATTTTGTTGTTTTTTAAAAGGGCTGAAATTGCCGTGTCAATAAATTAGGTATTTCAACTTTATTATTTCATTAAAAAAGCGTTGTTAATTATAATATCATAAAATCAGCTTAATTCAAACATTTATAAGCTTATGTATGTTAAAATTAATTTACCTTAACTATTCAATGCTCTCATGGTTAAAAGCCGAATAAAAAACGAAAAGTTGTGTAGCTAATTATATAGACTTTTTTTTTACAACCTAATTAAGAATGAAGTATACGATATTTATATTAGTTATGCATGATTTACAAAATTACGTAGTTTGAAGTCATAAAAGTGAATGTTGAACTAATTTGTACTACCTACTACAGATAAAATATAATAGATGATTCCCAAATTTACAAATATTATTAATTAATGATTGATCTCATTTTTACGCTTTTAAAATGTTAAACTATTATATAACTTTAATTTTTTTTTCAATTTAAAACAAATTCGATCTTGAAAGAAGTGCAAGTTTTTTACTGATTATAAATCAATTTCATGAATACATTGTTTTGTCAATGTTGTATATATTTCAGATCAACTGTTTCCTGCATTTTTGTCAGACTCTTCCTTTCTTGCAGCATACTCTGATGGAATAAATAAAACATGTGGGCTAGGGTATAACAATACCCGGAAACTGTCATGTCTTTGTTAGGTTTGGGAATTTTTCTTCTTTTTTTTTTCAAGAATTGTTTTTTAATGACCTTTATTTTAGTATTATAGTAATAATATAAACATATGTTTTCATTTTAAAAAAATTATATATTTGTTAAATATATATAAAAAAATGTAATTGTATAAATACAAAATCGGTTGAATATATTTATTTTTGCTATTTCGTTTTCTATGATTCAGTTTATTCACTAAAAATGAATTAACTCAATATTTATAAGACGTGATTTGTATTTCAACAAAAAAATTAGTCTTTTTCAACTTTTTGGTGTTTCTAAATGAAACTAATTCAAGGATGCCTACCGAAGCTTCCATGAAAATATTGAAATTATTCGAGTTATGGTTGTAATGATATTCATTTTGAATGTCCTAGGATGGCGCTAATTAGGAATGTGGAAGTGATGTAAGAAAGCGTTAATGGGCAGGAATGCTGTTACAGCTAATGCACGGGTCTAGGTGTTTGTAAACGAGAATTACAGACTAGGAATTTCCTATCTGAAAAACTGATAGGAAAAACTCATAGGTTTTCTATGAACGTAACAGTCTATTTCTTGGAGCAGTCCCTAAAAGTATAAAGTTACTTTGAAAATAAAGTAATGCCTATATTTCAAGCACCCAAACGCTGTTTAGTATTGGTCAATGGAATAATAATAATAATAATAATACTTTAATAAAATCCAAAATTAAGATCGGAATCAATCTAGGTAACAACTCTTTCTTTATAGACAAAGCAAACTAAGTATATACCTTCACTCCGCGGAATGCAGTACCCAAATTTGCCTAAAATTGTCATTTTATCTCTTAATGCTGTAATGGATTATTAAAGATATTTTCTGTGTAAGCCTGCTTCATTCAGCCTGGTAATCGACGCTCATCATCAGGACATCATTGATAAACAGTATGACTATATAGGACTGGCACAGAGCAAAATCAGTGTTTACACACCCAGTAATTTTGCTCTGTGCAAATGTCTGTTTTGTCACATCATTTATCAGGGATTGTGGACGGACACCAGAAAACGGGCGATGACCACAAATTGAAGCAGGATTTTGTCACGGAAAATATCTCTGATGCTTTCCAGCTTTTCAGACGCAATCAGAACAACTATAATTGATGTGTACAAGACGAAGAAGAAGAAATTTGGTCTATTATATTTTTTTATTACATGTTTTCCCATTAAAGAAAGTGAAGCGATTTTTTTTTTTTGAGGTTGTCGAATTTGAGATTTCAGTAATGAGTGTTTTGGCTCTTGAATATGATTAGAAATTGTGACAGGTGGGTTTCTTCTGTGAAGGATATTATTAAATGAATTAACATATTTCTTCTACATTTATGCAGACTATTCGCTAAGAGATACTCAGAGGATTTCAACATTTGTATTTCTGAAATTGGACACAAATTTTATCCTTCCTCTTGCTACGTAAAGAAAGTAAAAGTGACTAAACTTAAATTGGTAGAAATTATTAGAAAACTTTCAATATTACTATTTATGATTATTATTGTAATTTATCAACTTCACATACTTATTGTTACCATTTAACTTTCTGATGATACGGGCCTATTTGAATTCTCCTATAAGAATTCTAGCAGCTTGATCAAGGTTTAGTTAATACTTGATTTCGCGAAGCACGACTATGAATGAAAATAAAATAAACAACAGAAAGTTAGGGAAAGGAATAGTTAAGTGGTTAGCGTCCTGGACTCTCACGCGAAGATGCCGGGTTCGAGTCCAGCTGTGCTGCTCTTAGATTTTTTTTCTTTCTAGAAGCCTCTACAGCTCACTGTCCGGTGATGTCACAGTGTTGTTTGTAACGAGAGAAAACAGTCCGGAGGCTGGCAGTGCACTGAGAAGGCTCCGGGCGGCAATGACCATAGATGTTAAAGCGCCTTCATTAACCCCCACACTCCCAAAGGAAGTTAATTTTTTTAATTAATTAATTAACACAAAAGAAAGCTTGTTATCTTTCTTCTTAAACGAACAAAGATTTATTCTACCAATATTTGATAAAATTTAAAAAAAGCAAACAAAAAAAAAAATCTTGTATTTCTGATTATTATAGTTCATAATTCCTGAACTATATTTTTAGTGTCTTCGGAAATTGTAGAATTCTTGAAAACAGATGCTATTCTTTTTTATTTTATCAGTAAGTTTGCCAACATTGCTATGAATAAAATATCCGGTAAAATATGTGTGAAATGAGGCGGATTGGTGGCGCACGTTTATTCCATGTGAACGCTTTATAGTCGTGCTTCTTTTATTTCTTTTTTTTTTTTTTCTACATGAACTCAAGTGTAACCCATGCCATCCTTTTTTTTTTTTTTTGTTTAGGATGTGGAGGTGGCAACGGAGTATGTGTAGCAACAACCCGAAGTCAAATACTAACACACACATATATATATATATATATGTATTTATATATATACTCACTTGGCTGAGTGCTTGTTTTGTTAACTTCCACGATTCTCCGGCTTTTTCTACAATAACACTCTTTCCAACAACCACTTTTTCTTCCGCTAGTCTTAAAAAAAAGAAAGAAAACAAAACAAAAAATCAGCTTTGGCCCTGTGTCAAATATAGAAAGAAGTTAAAAAAAGAACAAAAATGAATGGTGAATATGGAGTGAGAATTGTTTTACTAAACAATACGCTCTATGTGAATCTGTATCGTTTTCAAAATGTATGAACACCAAAAATATTTGCTTTTTTTTTTTTTTTTTATATATTTTTTATCCACAGAACAGATTTATTTTTGTTTAGTATTTTTACTTGGGTCTCTCTATATAAGGGAACCAGTCTGGAACATAGAAATAAACTCTGCTGGAAATTGGTTGTCCGCAATGCTGAATATTTTTTTGTGTAGTGACTTCATTTGTTGCCTACACATTACTCTAATTTATTCCTTGCAAATGTTTCAGTCATTTGATCTCTTCAACGTTATAATATGTAGTATCGCAGTTAAAGTACCAGCCATCACGATATCTAATATAATTCCTGAACTTTATAATTCTATGAAAGCAATAAATATGCATGCAAACTTGTATGCTTAGTTAGCATGTCATGCGAAGAGTAATCTGATTGCTCCAATTGTTTCCTGCGGGATCAAGCGAGAGATGCTTGGTCAGCTTTCATTTTAATGTTTCACTTAAGTAGGATGTGATAAGTACTTGAAAGTGTTGCTTTAAAATGAACAGCATGTGGATATATATACTTTTTCTGTAAAAAATTTTTGATACTTGTTGGAAAGAAAGTGAATGGAACATAAAATATATAATTAGAAAATCTCTAATCTCTAAGATTGTGTAAGTGTTTCCCAGGTAAGTGGAGCTATAAAAAGACTTCGTAATATAGAATGATTGTAAATAATGGATGAGTATGTGTAGTGGAAGAACAAAATCGAAAAATAATAGTTTAAAGTTTCTGAATATTTTATAGTATCCAAAATTGTATTTTTGTAAAATATTTTATAATTATTTTAGTGCTGTGAATTTACCTTCAAAAAGTGTGTATTTTAGAACCAGGTATATTAAATCTGGTCATTGCTATTAAGAAAACAAAGGCACTAAATCCCGTTAGGGTAACTCTTTTGTATAAGAGAATTCCCCCGCGAGAGAGAGAGCAATTCCAAAGAAGAGAGCCATCAGCTTTAAAAGAGTAAAGAGTAGACAGTCTAAACTCAGCCTTCAAAGCCAGAACACTTCAGGAATAGCCCTCTTCAAATCAGTGCCAGTTATAAGTTAAAACATAAGAGTTTAGCACTTAATCTAGATTAATTAATTGATTTATACTTAATCGCTGTGATATTATAAACCTATTTAAATTCAGTTAGAAAATATATTTATTTCATAATCAGTGGTCATTCTTGATTATATTCTTACATTCTATCTCAAGCAAACGTACAAGCCCTTTTCGCTAAAACGCTCACGCCACAAGCTATCTATACACATCAAACATCACCAATAACATTACATATGCCAAGGAAATTACTGTAATCCCAACCACATTGTATATTTTAAGTGGCTGACGTAAGTGGATTGACGTTTTCGGGATGATCACACAATGCCAATGTTCCAAGGCCAAAGGCAATGATTTGACGATGCTGCTTGCTCTTTAGGTGGTTTCCTTGGGATGAAAATGAATTATTTTTGACAAAGAATTTTTTTTTTTTAACCATTATTCTTATTAAGACTTGAAAATAAACAAAAAGAAAGAAGCCTACAATACAAATGCTGGGGATGGTTTTATTTGCTGCTTACCACTTACATTCATTGAGATCAAATTATTTAAATAAATCAGGGTATCCAACAACAGTTTGAAATTATACTTTTTTGAAGTTGTCATGTATTTGGCACCCAAGCAACCCAGTTCTCATGTTGTCAAATATCCTGTGCTCCACTTTTCATATAAAAATCTTATTTCCTCAAATTTCTTTTTATCAAAGGTATTAAATCTCTTGTTCTTGTAGAGTGGTTTTTCCTTTGAAGTGATTGAAGAGGAGAGAACTTTGCGATCTGTTTTTGCATTTAAATTTTTTTTTTTTTGCCTATATTTATTTTATCAAATGAACAAAAAAGTAAACTGACACTACAATAATACTAGTGCTCAGTTTAGGGTTCACGGTTAAGTACTTGAGCAAATATTATCGAATAAATATTATGGACAATCAAATTTGTGCCTATATTAATTGGCCGCATTTTTTTCCGAGGATATTTTCAATAGAGTATTGGAATCGTACCCTGAACTGAACGCTAGTTCAGACTATTTTTATAAATTTTCTGAGGAATGAAGCATTATTCCTAATAAATTGGATAGAAGCAGTATCAGTGTAACTATTGGTTTAGTTCAAAAGCTAGACAGCTTGGTTGACACTAAAAGCAATAACTATGAAAAGACCTATTTTGATGAGACAGACTTTATTTAAAAAAAAAGCGATTTTGACAATGAAATCTATACAACAAAATGATATCATAATACTTGGGGAGTACATATTTTTGGAGAAATATATATGACTACAGTTCTACAGGCACACACAACTAATAGTAATGACGAAAAAATCTATTTCTGCGGATGAACGATCTATTCTATCATGAAGAAGATTTCTATCGCTGCGAATTCAGTTCTAGGAACGAAAGAAAAAAAATCTGACACGAAATTCTCACACGACCTTCACTTACTGCAATTTACCTTCTTATAATTGACTAATAATTCGCTATAAATATAATTCTTACTAGATGTTTGGTTGCATTCAATTTACTGCATTTTTTTCTTCTTTAATTTAAGGCGCGTCACATCTATGATCACTGGGCCTCCCGGAGACTTCTCAGTGCACTCACGGCCTCCGGATAGTGTTCTCTCACTACAGACAACACTGTCCATCACCGGAGCCATCGCCCACCCTGCGGGGTGCAATTAGCCTCAGGCTCTCTAGGTTGGATATTCCTTCCCCCAACCCATCCAGATCCTTTCCCCTGCAGGGTTGCCTGCAAGTTACCTGAGTTACTGAAACCCCTGTGCTTGAGGCAATGGACAGGAATCAGTAGATGGACATTAGATCCATCGGACGTGCGATCAGTCACACTAGCTCGTTAGAGTTGAAATACTGAACTACGGGCGCATGCTACTTTCCGAGCCAATTGCTTGCAATTGAGGTAGGATTCGTAGAAACCGTGGTTTAGCCAATAACTCCAATGACCGGTCATGAGTTGAGCGGGAGGAGACTTGCAATATAAAGTTAACCCCGCTGGCTGCCCGCCAGTGGAAACGCATTCTAAAATTGGAATTTTAGCTGGCTGCCCGCTGTTGGAAGCGCATTTACTGGGTGTGCCCGGTTAACCAGAGCCTGCTAGAGATGATTGCCTTCTCTACCTTCTGGTAGTGGAGTGTGACCACGTTGTGGGGCGCTGGTTGAGCGTATATCAACCTACCCTTAAATGGAGCAAGCGGGGGAGTGCGTCGCCACGTCTGCTATGGTCGGGCATTGCACTAAATATCCTTCCATGGTGGTGACATCCCCCTTCTTGTTAAACGATCCCGTCGCTTGCAACAGGGGACCGATAAACCCGAACGGGTAGGTACGGTCTAGAATGATCCCCCGAAGTACCAGGAGGAAAAGGGGTATACGGGAAGAATGTCCATCACCGGACAGTGAGCTGTAGATGCTCCTAGAAAAAAGAAAATCTAAGGGCAGCATAGCTGGACACGAACCCGTAACATCCGCGTTGCTAGTCTAGCGTTACCAACTGAGCTAATCCCTTCCCGTCTTTAATTTACATGAATAGGAAAATCTTAGCTTTATAAAAAGACTTTTTAGAGGAAAGCATAACCTCCCTCTTCCTCAAAACCCCCCTTAAATAAATTTTCTAGGATTAAGTTTCAGAAAATGGGATAAGCCACTGCATGTATAGAGTTAGTACACCTAGTTTAATCCGTTGTTGTTTTCAACGCAGAAAAAACTGAAAAAAAAAACAATTCTTCATTTTCGGACAAATGTTTTCTATAAATTGGAATTTTAGCAACATATTTTTAATCCTGATTAATATTATAAGGACGATAGAATCGTACAATAAAGTAGAACAGTACTTTAGACGAAAGCATTACGCCGCCTCTTCTCCAAAAGCTTCCGGAAATGAATTTACCAGGAAAAATGTTTAAAAAAAAATGCTCTTTATGTGTGTAGTTGATATTATTGATACGTTTAGAGCAAATTGTTTAGACCGTTTTCTGGAAAGTCGCAAATAAAATTAAAAAAATCCATTCAGAAAAGGGTTGCTTCCGGTTGACCGATTTTTACAACTTTTTTTTTTTATCGGATCCTCATAAATTCATTTAAATTAAATATCAACTTTGAATTTTCTACGGTTTTCTCTTTTCCGGTATGCACGCGCACACCCATACATACACAGATTAATTTCTAAAAAAAAAAACATTTTTTCGGACTCATGGAACTTCAAGACGTATATTTCCGATAAAAACCCAATATCGAAAACTTGACACGATCGCAATACTTCCTCTTATTTGGAGGAGGAAGGGAAATAAAAATTACGAGTATGACCGACCATCTATCTCATCTACAACCAATTGTGGAATCACTATCATTATTATATAGCATCAGAGACATTTTCCGTGGTAGCCTGCGGCTTCATTTTATGGTCATCGACCGGTTTCGGGCCTTCGCCTATTTTCAGGATGCGTTTTTTCAGACAGTATGACAACACAGACTTGCACAGTGTGTGAGTGTGTAAAACTGAATTTGCTCTGTGCAAGTCTGTGTTGTCACACTGTCTGAAAAACGCATCCCTGAAGATGGGCGAACGACCAAAACCGGTCGATGACCACAAAATGAAGTACAGGCTACCACGGAAAATGTCTGTGATGCTTTCCAGCACTGCGGAACCAACCACCACAACAATTATTATATAGATTACGGTTTTTCAGCATTCGGGGAAAAGTGATCAGACCTTATTTGAATGACGAGAACAAAGGGGAGATTTACGGTGCTAAATAAGTTTCATGAAAAAAAAATTAATCGTCCCTTTTATAATGACTCTAAATAACTTGAAATAATATTCTTATCACATTAACAAAGAAATAATATTCTTATCACATTAACAAAGAACTCTTGCACAACTTTTGCTACGATGAGCAAAATATGAAAGTACATATTATATGACTAAAAAAATGTATTTTATTAAAGCATTTATAAAATCTATATATTTCTACTCATAATATATTGCAGTATTTGAAACAAGAATTTCTATAATTTGTAGGTCGGTTTTGTGTCCATGCAAGCCTGAGACATACCCACTATTGTCGTCGACTAGGACACATGTGTTTCATTTTGATACAAAAACGTTTTGTTCCAACTACCAAGAGCTTTTCCTGTTATTCACTCCACTATGTTCAATTCCATTTTGAATAGGTTACCTGGTAATTTCTACATTGTGTTTATTGTGAAATCATATCTTTAGCCCATTTATGCGAATTTACTATTTAAATTTATGTGTTTTGCAAATTGTAATGTTTCTATGAACAAATACTACTTTTACCTAAAATTATAATACTTGTCAAGGCATTTCACAAAAAA
>JAAEAF010009095.1:0-32056 GCA_011037195.1 Triatoma infestans
TTTGATAAATACCTAATTAAAACTCTCAATAGATCTGCTTCAAACAGAGTTTCTTGATCTGACGTCCTTGAGCTTGGAACCTATAACTACAGTTGAAGTTAAACCGTTTGATAAATACCTAATTAATACTCTCAATAGATTTGCTTCAAACAGAGTTTCTTGATCTGATGTCTGTGGGCTTGGCACCCATTACTACAGTTGAAGTAAAACCGTTTGATAAATACCTAATTAAAACTCTCAATAGATCTGCTTCAAACAGAGTTTCTTGATCTGATGTCTGTGGGCTTGGCACCCATTACTACAGTTGAAGTAAAACCGTTTTTGATAAATACCTAATTAAAACTCTCAATAGATTTGCTTCAAACAGAATTTCTTGATCTATCTTCAGTGGGTAGAATGGAAAAACAATCACTTCATTATATTTGCTGGCTCTAATGTCTAGCATTTCATCATTTATACAATAAATGAGTTAGTACAATGTTACTATTATTAGCATTAAATATATGTATCAGACATTACGGCAATTTTCACCGAAAAATTAAAAATTTATTAAATAAAAAACAAAAAATACAATTTAATCAAGAAGATTTTTCATTAAAATTGCAACGTTACAATGTTTAGTTGCTTGTGCAAATTTAAATTTAAACTAACTGGCAGATCTCCCCAATACCCCAGTAAAATGAATTTTTTTTTTTCAGAAAAGTATTTCAAATAAAAATTAGATAAGTTTCTGTCTGTGCAACAAGTATTCCAAGTTTAAAAAAAAATCGTAACCGTTTTCAAGAAAATTCCAAAAACTGAAAAACCTATTCTGTAAAATCGCACTTTCTGTTAACCGATTTACTTCAAATTTGAAATTCTATTATTGCTTTTAATGTGTATAAATGAAAACCTAACTCTACCTCTCCCCCATAACTGCCCTTAAATGAATTTTCTCAGAGAAACATTTCAAATAAAAGTTGTAGCTCTTTGTATGTGTAGTTCATATAACAAGTTTGAAGAAAATCGTCGGAGCTATTTTTGAGAAAAACGCAAAAAAGTAAAATATTAAGTCTGTTTACATACACACACAGATAGTATTTTGGAGAACGAATGTCCCCCAAAGTCGTGGTCTAATGGAATTTCGCTCATTAATTGTATCATTAAACTCTTTACTGGTATCCTGTCGAAAAGGATTTTAGCTTGGGCTGATTATGAGAATCTAATCCCGGAAGAACAATCCGGCTTTCGGAGTGGAAGAAGCTGCGTCGACCATGTATTTACGCTTACATCTTTGATACATATTAATTTAAGAGAAAAAGGAAGTTATGTATTTGCCGCCTTCGTGGACTTTAAGAAAGCCTTCGATTCCATAAATCATAATTTACTATGGGAAAAACTGTTTTATCTTGGCCTTAGTGGAAAACTCGTGAGGATACTGAAAGGTTTATACGAGATGGCAAACATACAAATAAAATTGGGCGATTGCTTTTCTGAAGAAATAGGGGTGACCTCAGGACTGCTACAGGGTGCATCTCTTAGCCCAGCCCTATTCATCCTTTTTATTTCGGACATTGTAGACTATTTTAGAAGCAACGGAGCTTCAGGATTGCGAGTTAACAGTTCAACGGAAGCCTTAATGCTTTTATTCGCTGATGACCTGGTATTGCTGAGTCGCTCCTGGTCTTCAGCTCAGAAGAATCTAAAAATTCTATATGAATATTGTTCTAATAATTCTCTACAACTAAATCCGGAAAAATCAAAGATCGTGGCTTTTCACAAATCGGGAAGAATTAAAAAACTAAAGCCTCTATTTTGGGGAAATTTGAAATTAGATTTTGCAAAGGAGTATGTTTATCTAGGTGTGCATCTGGGAAATTTAATCGGGCTTCGGAACACTGTATACGGCGCTCAGTGATTGCAACTGCTAAGATAAGGGAATTCTTATTAAAGGGAAAAGTGATTCTTGGGAATCAAAAATGACCTTGTTTGATTCTATGGTTGTGTCCACACTCCTGTATAGTTCCGAAGTTTGGAGTTTGAGATACTTTGAACCCTTGGAAGTAGTCCAGACTAAATTTTTAAAAAGTTTATTCTTATGGCCGAAATTTACCCCTAATTATATAGTACGGCTCGAGTCCGGTAGAAATCCTTTATCCGTCCAAATCTTCGGTAGGGTAATAAATTTTTGGATCAAATTGCTTCGACTCCCACTTGAAAGTCTCCCAGGACAATGTTTGTAAGATTGTGCCAACTGGACCAATGCCCCAACAATAATTCTGATTATAATTGGGTATCACAGGTCAGAAATATAGCCATTGAACTAGGGGACCCCCTGACGATGAATTCTTTGAATGCTAATTTTGTTGCAGAGAATAAGAGCGGACTGTTACAGAAAATGAAAAATAATCTCCTTAGTTTAGATATTGATAAAGCTGTGAACTCTGGCTATTCCTCAATATAAAGAAATATCTGTAACTTTGCTTATTTAGTACCTCAACATTATTTCACTTTAATTGTTAATATCAATAAATTGAGGATTACTAGCCAACTAAGAATAGCAAACAATAATGTAGTCAGACTATTAATCAATGGTGATGTATATTACTTTTATAAGGAAGAGGTCTGTAAATTTTTAAACACTCAATATTAAATAGCTTGAAACATCTTATATTGGAATGTCCCATTTACTCCAATTGTAGATCCAAATTTTTAAAACAATACATTCTATCCGATGAGAGCATATCAAGTCTAGAAAGCATCTTAACTTTTGATAGTGTTGAAAAAATAAATAATGTTTACTTTTACCTATTAGAGATTTGTAGACTGTCAGGAGAACTAGCAGCAATGTTGTCAATGTCAGTAAATAATGGACTGTAAAGTCGAAAAATTTTTGTTGCCATTACTCTGTGGTTTTGTTTTCTTTTGTGTATTAATAATTTCTAAGATATAAGTTTTGATTTATTTTCTTTATTGTTGTACAACTGTGTAAGTGCCTTGTAAGAGATATCATTTTAATTTGAGAGTCAGTGAAGATCGACTCCATGCTAATGGATATGTTTCTTGTAGCAATAAAAAATAAAAAAAATAAAATATAACTACCCTTCCTTAGCACCACAGACCATTCCTTACAACAAAAAAAAAAAACCACTTTTTTGAACTCAGGGGACCTCAAAACGGATATTTCCGGTGAAAACTCGATATCGAAAATTTTTGACACGATTACAATACTTCCTCTTGCTAGGAGTAAGAGAAAGTAAAAAATTAAAGGAATTAGAAAGGGATGGAGACTGTTGAAGAAACTTTGTCAAGCCGGCCATTTACATTGCAGCTGCGGTAGAAGAAGATAGATTAAATGGAACAAAATGTATTAATAAATAAACTATTTGAGAAAAACAAAAAAATTTATTCTTTAAAAATTAACTAGGTAAACATATAAAATTGAATTGATTTTATAATTTATTAAATACTAATTCTTATTTATATTGTGCTTAGTATTTTAGGAGGACATTACTGAATTTCTTGATAGTTCACCACTACAATCGGGGTCGTTTTACTAATAGCGTTCTGCTTAGTTACTACGTCCAAACGGCGACCACTTGAGACTGGTCACATGCGAACTGAACATTATATCTCATCACCAAGAAAATTGTGCTAAATGATTGTATACCGCTTTCTTCATTGTTATTTTGTGGAACAAAAGTAACTTGAATCCTTTTTTTTTTACCAATATTCACATAATGACGTTCAATTTAATATTACAGTGAATCTTGTTAAAATATCATAAGACATTAACATTTTTTAAGCTTACTTTTTTTCATTGTTACATTAACAACAATAATTCTTGTTGAAGTTTTCTTGGATTTTTTAATTTTTCGATAAGACGCGAAAATCAGGAGTTATAATGGTCCTCCTCCAAAATTATTACTTAGATCTTCTTCTTACTTATAGATTTTGCTATATGAGAAAGTTCCATCTTTTTTCTATTTCTACCTTCCATCCCGTGATGTTCTGCAAGTAAGTGTATCTGTTTCATATGTCACACATGTCAAATAACTTTACAAACATAAGCTTGCGCGACATTGTCGTCCTTTCAAGAGTTCTCGATCTCATTAAGCAACAACTCATTTGCATTTATTTATAACTTAGTACATGACTTATTCAACAATTATGCAGAAAATAACAAAAAAAAGTAAAAAACGCTGCGATTAGTGATAACTTCTTTTTGTTTTACACATTTTATTTTTATTAATTTGGAATAACTCATTTGGATCTAATGAGGTCATCCTCAATTTACATTTACTGGAACTGCTGTTCAAAAACAAATTTTATTTAACCATTCCCTTGGCTTTGAATCTGTTATTAACTCTCGCTATAATCTCCATTACTGATGTATAAGCAGTTTTTCTCTGGAAGAGCCATACACAACATTACCTCTATGTATTAATAAACTCAGACTGATTGCGCAGTTGACACTTTCCAATAAGAAAATCTATGTAATCTTTATTCAAACAGAAATTCTTTCAAATTTAATTCTAAATGTAACTGCCACTTGTGTACTTTCAATGATCCAGATGATATTCTTCATTTCCTTGTGTCCTGCCCTGCCATTTTCATTTTATCGAAACAAATTTTTCATTCGTCTTCATTTCATTCTCAGATAGTAGTTTGGAAAAATTTGTCAAAATAGTGGGTTTATCTGTTTCAGACCACTCACACATAAATATCTATTTGTTTTGTATAAATTCTCCGAAAATAAGGCTCTTATTTCCAGCTTGATATTTGTTCCTAGACCTTAGTCTTTTTGTAATATATCTCGTTCATCGTACACTTAAATGTATTGTTCATTTTGCTTAATCAAGTATGGGCAGGCTATCTTGTAAAATTTCTACTTCTTATTGTTAGACATATGTGTAGTTAATCATCCAGGTTCCCAGTTTTTTAGTTCTTGGATAAAAGAAAGAATTTTTTGTAATTTTAATTATTTTAGATTAATGAATTTTGTTCAGCATTTTAATTCTTGTGAATATGAATGTGTTAAATACTTTTGAGATTAATACCTAGTTTTTAATTTTCTGGTTTTTAGCTAGTTTAGATTAATTTTATAGTATTATTGTAATTTCCTATATTTCAATTACTTTTATCAGGAATTTTTTCCCCCCTTTTTTAATTATTTGCATTGTAACATGGTTGTTACATTGCCGTTTAAGTCAACTCCTTCTGTATGCATCTGGGCCAAAACAGATGTACAAATAGATGAATAAATATAAATTCTTTACGGGCGGGAATTTGCTACACTAAAGTAAACAGAGTAGCATACAGTTCTGGTACCCGGAGGTTTACATTCTCGCAATGTTGCTTGTAGAGACTTTCTACTCTAGGATTCACTAAAGCAGACTGGTTCTTACTGTCTTGTGATCGACAATAACGAAAGATCCAGAGCCGGCAGCACATGGAGAAGGCCCCAGGAGCCTTCCTGGCCAAAGAAGTTCATCCACCTTTCAAAGACTATTCTATTTGTTTATAAAAATAATTAAAATATTTGACAATTGTTTAAATTTTAACGTAGTAAGGAATGCGACAAAACAGATTTAGCGAGTCACGTTCCCAGAAGATATGAATCCTTTCCAACTGCCGCGAACAACGCCAAATAATGAGATAAATTACCTCAATAATCGAATTGAAAAAAATCAGTAAATACTTCTACCCACTCTATTTTTTGTTGAGGATTAAGTGGTTTTTGCTCAGGCTGGAGGGTATTCTATGATTAGGTATAATTAAAGAAGCCAAAGGCAAAGGGAAACTTTTTCTCCTCAGATGTGCGTACGGATCACGATGATGAGACACACATTTTTTTGTGAATCTTCGATCACTCCAGCAACTGAATGGTTTCCCGAAAAAAGAAATCACAACGAATGTACTGGAAGATTGTAGAATAGAAAAAAATGCTAAACTCTGTCCTAGGCAGCATACCCGTAGCAAGGAATGTTTTATGGAAGGAAATATGAAATCTTGCTCCAGGAGAAAAAATTATTGCTGCTTACCAAAATAAAGGAAAATGTCCGTTCAAAATAATTCGGGATATAACAGAAGCAAAGAAAACGGTGCTAGAAAGCAATAGTTAACGGATTTTGTGTTCACAGTGATGTGAATAAATTGAAATAATATAGTTATGATAAAAATGAGATGTAAATAATGTAAATGTCTGGCTTTGATAATATCAGCTTACTAAATATCACCAAAAGAAAATAATAACAACACAAAAGAGACTTTGACATTTACAGTAATATTAGTCATTCAAAAAAACTTAATAATTTTTAAACAAAGGAGCGTCTATAATAAAAATAGGATTTAGATATGAGAAACCACTTTAAAACATTTTAATATTCAGTCCGAGTGTACATTAAATCTGTCTATAGTGTTTGGAAAAGTTGAACCGAACCGAATTCTTAAAGATGGGTATATACTGGTTTAATTAAGTATTGGAGTAAAAATGATGCTAGAAGACTTTTGTGTACTCTGTATAATTAGTGGTCTGTATTATATATATAGTGGAGGGTTTGTCTCTATAAAAGCCAATCTCCAATATGGCTATTGTATTGTATTATCTCTTGTTTTAAAAACAATACATACATAGATATATAAAAGTATTGTTATGAAATTGATCTTATTGTCACTTTTTCTTTTGTGTCTATTATTTGTAATAAACTTACAAGGACAAATGTAATAAATGTAACGATTCTATTTTGTTAAATGATTCTTATTCCGCAATTTATTTTGATATCAGATAAGTAATTACTACGATAATAGTAAGGACAATAGGAAGTAAGGCAATAACAAAATTAATACAAAATTTGATCAACAAAATTAATAAATACATTCAATATTATAAATACAATAACAATATTAAAATAATTTGATTGAATTCGATTCGTCTTTAAATTTAAAAAAAAAACTTGAAAAAGTTTCTCAATTATTCTCACTCGTCAAAATTTTACTTGTAATAAAGTTTGTCTGTCCCTTTAATTACAAAAAATTTAAAAATGTATACACACCACTTTGCACATTGTCTCTGGAATGGTCCTCTGAACTCGTAGACCCTCTGAAACGGTAACATATACCACTACTAATAAACAATATTAACAACTGAATACTAACTGGTTGTTTTTTTTTTTAATTATTTTTTTTATTGTTAATGTTTAATTATATGAAAGAAAGTTTGTAAAACTTTATTAAAAAAACTATAATTATCACGATTATATCTTGAAAGTTTTTAAATCTATCTCCATTACACGCGATTACTAAAGAAAAGATAACACGAATTAGAAAATAATACGGAATAATTATAATGTAATTCTCACAATTGTTACACTTAAAAAAATAGAAATATTAAAGAAAAAAGAAAAAAAGTTAAAGATTGCATGATTTCATTATTAAATGTATATAAAACTAAAGTAGAAATCTAACTAAAAAATCTTGCTTATCAGTATCAACCTAATTCTAAGAATTATTTATTACATGAGCTAATAAGAACTGGGAGGAAGCAATGGAAATATACTTACTGTTTAGAATGAAAATCAAATCGATGGGCAGTATGATTTTTAATAGTTTGCGTGCTATTTATGATATATAAAAGTTTTACTGTTTATTGCTTGAAGTTTTATTTCAAACTTCCAAGATTTTAAACACGAATTCTAACGTGATTAGAAAGTTAGTGTTTTGTTTTGATTATGTCATTTATAAAAATACTGTTGCTCCATATATATAGGAATATGTGTTATTCCAAAAGCCTTTTATATTTATTTTTATTAACAGGATCAGCTGATTGCTTGATTATAAACAAGACGCGAAGTTTTTTAATGCAGATTTAAATTTAAATTTTCTCAAAAATACGTAGCCTTTTTTGCCTAATTTTATGCAAAGGGATAATTTTGAGTGTTCCTCTCTTGATTTAAAACAGTGATCTGCATGTTAATACTTCTGTGACTTTATTTTTAAAACATTTTAGTTTACAGTGTATATAACCTATAATAAGTGACTTCATTATTACTTCTATTATTATTATAAGTACTTTATTATAAAAATAATACAATAAATGATATAATACTTGAATACAGAAGCATGGCAAAGAGCCGTCTGCCAGAGTAAAAACCGAAAAATAATTAAAAAAGAAAAATTATGAAAAACAATGCAAGAATTGTAATAGAACTAAAACAGAACTGGAATAAAAAGGAAAGTAAATAAAAGTATTAACACAACTAATGGTTAAATATGATAATGATACCCAAGTACTTACTGCGGTTCACCACCTCTATCTGGGAATTTTTGTAGAACCACTTTTCTGAAGCCGCTAATCTGCCTCCTTTTCGAAATATCATTATTTTGGATTTTTCTAAATTGGCAGAAAGGTTCCACTGGACACAATAAGTTTCCAGAATATTAATATTTCTCTGCAAGGAAATGGGGTTATCCGAGAGGAGAACAATATCATCTGCGTAAAGAAGATTTTTTATTTTGGTACCACCGATAAGAACACCACCCTCCAACAGAGCCGGAAGATCGTCTACAAAAAAGGAAAATAGAATGGGGCTCAATAAACAGCCCTGCCTCACACCGGATCCTACCCGGATAGGTTCGGACATTCCATATATACAATTTAGTGACGATATTCCTAGTGAATAATATGCTTTCAGAATGTTCATAAACTTCCGTGATACACGTAGATTGAAGAGCTTTAGGAACAGTGAGGAGTGGTCTACAGTGTCGAATGCCGATTTCAAATCGATAAAAAAACAGTAAATTTTTTTACCTTTCTCTCGAGTCTTGTAATGAATAATATTTTGCTACACAAAAATGTTATCAATAGCGGAGAAGCCGCGCCGAAAACCGGTCTGAAATTCACTTAGCAGGTCGTTGTCTTTAAATTGTTCTAAGCGATGAAGTAACAGAACAATGAAGATTTTCATTATTACTATTAGTTTGTGGACTTCAGAAACAATTAAATGAATCATTGATTTAGAGAAATAAAAACGAAAACTGTAAGTAGTACTATATTACTAGAAGTGTAAATAGTAATTAGTAATTGTATATAACAATAATTGTAAATAATATTTCTGTAATACTAGTGTACATAGGGATTTCAAATTCTAACTCTTTATTTATTTAGTTTCCTCTGTATGAGTCAAATTAGCGACAGTTCCACAGACAATGAGTCTATTTCGTCGGTAACTCTAAAAAACAGAACCTGCACTTCTGGCAACTCGCCTAAACAAAATAAAAAAGTCAAAGACATCATCCTTAGCACCAAAACCTCTGACAAACAGCAATGGAACCAAAGTTCACAATCTCCCAAGGAACAAACATCTCTCAGTCCAACTGTTTTTCGTCAACCACCAATGGCAAACACAAAGAAACCAGTAGCGACCATGACAGCTCCGCCGGGAGTCTATCAAATAATCCATTTGCTCCTCTTGCTGATCAAGAAAATATGGAGGCCACAACGTCCGTCCCCCGAATGCGTGTCCACAACCTCCCCCTATATATGTTAAGAATGTCCACCAATATGCAGCTCTATGTACTGCATTATCACAGTTAGTAAAGAATGATACGTTTTCTTGGAATTATTACTTATTTCTACTTATCACCATCACACCTCTGAATCCCTCCTCACAACCGTAGTTTCCAGACTACTTCCCAATCAAGCATCATCCGGATTCTTACCCAACATTCTCTCACCGTTCTTATATGGAATTCTAATGGACTTACAAATCGCAGGCAAGAACTCGAAATGTTACTACATGACAAACGAATTGACCATGCCCTAATAACTGAGACACACTTCATGGACAGATCAAGGTTTTTCATCCCTGGCTACACAGCATACAAGTCTAATCATCCCGGAACAGGCCTTGGTGAACCGCTGTACTTGTTCGCAATTCCTTGTCACATTTTCTAATACGTTACAATACTAAACCCTTTCTACTGTTTACCGTCGTCTCTCTATTCTCGGAGCCATTTTCCTATATACTTTTGCATCAGTGCACTGTCTCCCTAATCATACTATCTAGCAAAACGAATTCTTATCCTACTTTTCTTCTCTCGGTCCACGCTTTATATGTGGTGGCGCAAAGCATCCTAGCTGGGGCAGTCGGGTGGCAAATCCGAGAGGCCGAATCGTTCATAATATTCTTAGTCAAAATAGTTATTTCTGCTTATACCATCACAACCTACTTACTGGCCAACTATCCTCGCAAAAGACCCGACCTACTCGATTTCTTCATCTGTTCTAATATTATGACCTTACATACTGACGTATATACCTTAAACGATCTGTCCTCCGACTATAGTCCCGTCATACTAACACTAGACATTCACCCAAAACAAACACCTCAACGACCGTCACTTATAAATGGAATTGTGGACTGGGATTTATTCCGACAGACCCTTGATCAGAAACTGAACTTAAACGTGCCTTTAAAGACCCCACAACAACTAGACGATAACGTAGAGTATTTGACTATTTCTATTCAGCAAAGCATTTGGCAATCTACCCAACACATTTCATCTAGAACTACACAATTACCGTACAATCTACCTCGCCATTTAAGACAGCCAATAATCCGCAAACGTCATGCGAGAGCCCTTTGGCATCGCACCAGATACCCCTCCACAAAAAATTATTTAACCCACTGACAAGAGAATTGACGAGAGGACTACATAAATATTACAATGACCAATATACTCAGCTTACACACAATCCCTAACAACTGAACACAACTCACTCTGGACAGCTACTAAGAAAATCCTCAAATATAGACAAACCTCTCACCCACATAGACATTCTTGGGCCAAATCAGACGAAGAGAAAGGTAGTGTCTAGCTGAACATCTTTCCACTGTCTTCATTCCTCACCTCGATGTACAAGATTTACCATACTGGAAAATATCCGCAACGAACTGGAAATCCCTCTTCCACTGTCACTTCCCCCTAAACCATTCACTCCAAAAGACATAATGAATGTAATTAGCAATCTCCTCAAAAAGAAAATCCCTGGCTACGATTTGATCACCGCTAACATCCTATTACAGCTTTCCAGAAAAGCAATAATTTTTATCACTTCTCTTTACAACTCTGTCCTTCGAACCACTTACTTCCCTTCCTCTGGAAATTCTCTTTAATAAGAATGATAGCTGAACCAAATACACCTACACATCTCCCGAGCTCATACCGACCAATCAGGCCCCTACCCATCCTAGGAAAAATCTTCCTGGATTTATTTGGTTTGGCTATCATTCTTATTAAAGAGAATTTCCAGAGGAGAGGAATTACCCAAGAAAAATTCTTGAAAAACTTTTACTACTCCGCCTCCAAACTGAAATAGCATCACTAAATATCATTCCTGAACACCAATCCGGTTTTCGGAGTTGCCACTCGACTGTTCATCAAATGCATCGCGTTGTGGATACAATCGCTACCTCTCTGGAACTGAAGCAGTATTGTCCAGGAGTCTTCTTGGAATATCTGAAGCTTTTGACCGAGTATGGCATATGGGATTGCTTTACAAGCTCAAGGGCATCCCATCTCCTACTTATTAACTGATACTTAAATCTTATTCACCGATCGTTTCTTCCAAGTCATCCAAAGTTCACCATCGTCTGTTAGTTATCTTGTTCTAGCAGGAGTACCTCAAGGGAGCATTCTTTAACCTTTACTATACACTTTCTTTACCAACTCATCCAGATACAATTATTTTTACATTTTCCGACGATACTGCAATTCTTTCTCCTCATGTGGATCCCGTCATGGCAACTCGTGCTCTACAATCCCATCTTCATATTCTTGAACATTGGCTCCGGCAGTGGAGGATCAAAGCAAACGAATTAAATCCAAACTCATAGTATTCACCTTAACTAAAACTCTTCCTTCTCTTTAATTTAACAATATTACCCTTCCTATTGCGAACCAGGTACGATATCTCGGATTATATCTTGACAAACGAGTAGCATAGAACCCCCATACCAGACTGAAACGAATTGACTGTAACTCAAGATATAAAATGCTATAGACTACTTGACAAACATTCCTTACTGACTCTAACGAACAAGAAAATGCTATATAGCTCTTCTAGCCCCCATTTGGACATACGGCATAGAACTCTACGGTACTGCAAAACAATCCAACCTTAACCGACTTCAAAATCTACAATCTAATAATCTAAGAACAGTAGTTGATGCTCCCTTCTATGTCTCCAACCACACATCCACTCCGATCTTAAAATTTCATTCATCTCAGAGCTAGCTCAATTTCATTACACAAAATTCCACTCCAAACTAAATTGTCACCATAATCCTATAATCCAGAATATGTCCACCAGAATACTTCCCAAAAATCCTAATCAAAGGATTTAGATAGATTTATATATATATATATATACAAATTATGCACTCATCACTTTTGCTTTCTCCATGGAGAAAGCTCCAGGGAGTTCAAAAGATCTTTTAGGTCGCAGTGCAAAATTTCCTATAACAATCTAAACTAATCTAATCTAAATGAATTGGCTCCAAAAATATTGAGATACTTTCATTAAATCTTATTTCCTTTCCCTCTAGCTACTTCCTTCTAGGCAATCCCTGACCTGGCATGCAATTCTAGCAGCTATAACCCCCCTAATATGGGCACTCCATTCTTGGTCTCCTCAATTTCTACAATTTCGACTAATGGCAATCGTCATTCCCCACATAGTTGTTTTGTATGGTATGTAAGATGCTGTTGGTATTTGCAGACTTTAAGTCACCCTTATGCTCCTTTATTCTTTACATTCATAAATGTGCTTTCGAACAGCACGTCAATCTCTGTCAATAATGCATTTCGACAACTCTCAGCTTCGAGACTTACAGTGGTTTTCTCTTGCTGCTGTAACAAGAAGTATCAAATCTTCGATATCGAGTTTTCACCGAAATTACATGTTTTCAGACCCACTGAATACGAAAAGGTGGTTTTTAGATAATGGTGTGTGTATCTATATGAATAACGTAAATCAAACATACGGAATTGCTAATGTTTCTCTTCCTTCCAGGAAGTAAAGAGGGAATGTTGATAACATTTATTTATTATATTCATTGACAAGTTTGCTGTAGATGTAATAAATTATTATATGTAGTGCATTGTCTTTATAAATGGCCATTTTGAAACAATTTTTAGAAGCCTATAGTTGAGCATACAAACTTTCCCTTAAAATGACGAACCTCATCAGGCAAATTGGAGAATATTACATTTCCAAGTAGATTATAATTAATATTTTCAATAATATTTTATATAGACGATATCAACGATTAAAGGAGTAAATAATTTTGTATTAAAAATTTTGAAATTGAATATTTTGTGGGTCCCCATGATAGAAATTTTATCGTACTAGAGAATTCTTAAATAACCGTCTCAAAAAAAGTTTCTACGTTTATTTATTCTAGCTCGAGATATAGTTTTCAACTACCACTAGCTACCAATAGCTTTCAACTACCATTATTCAACTTAATATAATTTTCATTACTTACAATGCCATTTTTTTTTTTCGTTAATATGGTTTTTTTCGCCAAATAAAATAATTTAAAAGAAATTGTTGTACATGGAAATTACTAATTAAAACAAAAGTCTATAATATAATAAAGTTTAGATTTTTTTGAATTAATTCTTGTTATTATTAATGAATATTATTACTAATTTACTTAATATTAATATAACAAAAAAAAAACAAGAGAGAAGGTAAACTCGGAAGGCAAGAAAAGTTTATGTAAGAAAAGTTAATGTGCGGAACAGAACGGAAACAACGTTTATTTGAAGATAGCGGTCTCCTGCAAAGGAGCAATTAATATCCTCAGAGAAATATGTATATATGTATGTAATATTATATATAGAACGTGTCACGCGATAAACTCGTTTAGCGAATTCAAAAGTCATCTTAAGAAAATGTAGTAGGTATATATATATAAATTATATATATATAAATCGCTCTTTATATCAATTAGTTTAGTTAAATATATTTATCATAGAGAAAAGTGGAATACTTTATTATTTACACATAATAAACGTACTGTATAGATTTCTATATTGCTTCCAGAATTCACTTAGAAAGGTCTTCTATTAGAAATAATAATTCAGCAATATTTTCCGAAAAATTATATGAAAATGGACAGTATTATATGACCATTCACTTAATTTTTGGAGCAGTATGGTAATTTGGAATTATAACTAGCCGCGGTATAATGTCCACTTTTTGGCCATTTCTTGAAAACAAAATGATCCATTTGTATAGTCAATCGTACCTACAGAGTAATAGAAAATTAATAAACAAAATGGGAAAAGTATATTTGAAAAATATCATACAATAGAAGAATATCTAAAGATAGAATCAAGCAAATAAAAACATCGACTTGCATTATTCAGTGTCATGCTAATGGGTAGGAGAATTCCTCTTTCTTCAATCAAAACGGCTAATGTACTGACATATATTTTTTATATTCTCTCTCTCTCTCTCTCTCTCTTAAGAAAATAATTATATGTACAAAAAAAATCTGGCGTGAAACACTTACAATTTTTGACACTTTTTAGTAGTAAGGACTGAGTTCTTTTCTTTGAATTTGATCGTTTGCTTGCATTCCACATTTCAAATCCATAAGTTCCAATTGATTTGAATATACTCTATTACTCGCTTACTTCCAATAGTAATTGGATCCTTTGTCTATTAGTTGCAATATTGTCATTGCCGTTTGCTAAGTACTCTGGTCGCATTATAGTTTTATGGAGTTAGAATAGAATAGAATAGAAACATACTGTATTTATGTAAGCATACATGATACAGGGGTCTGGCCCAACATTTCAAAGTAAACAAAAAACAAAAAAATATCACTCAGATATAAATTACTTAGAAGTATACATTTAACACTAATAATATTACACAATAACACAATTAGCACTCAGAACCATCAATCAAGTCTCATTTTGATAGCACACTCAACAAATGTAAATACATTTTTCAGCTGATTCCCATCGGTTATATTTAGTGACATCGCGAGTGAGTCCTCTTCATTACCGCTGCGATTTATGTACTGAGCAAGGAACTCCTTCCTTTATGACCTGTAGATTGGACATTTCAGCAAAAAATATACCAAAGTTAACGGCTCTTTTGCATTGCAAATATCACGTATTGTACTCGCATTGATGGAAACCCTTTCTCCATTTAGAAATAGCCTTATAATATTAATATTGGACAATCTGAACTGGCATAAGACTCTTTGCTGTTTGATCGGCATTCTTTCCGTGATGTAACGTTCACCTTCTCCAAACGCTGTTAGTTGTCTAAAAAACGGGTTGTATTTGGAGTTCAGTATACGGTTAACGTCTTGACTCCTCAGATGATTTGTCCACCTTTCAATAATATCAGCTTTGAAATGAAGCAAAACCTCAGTACTATTGAAATTATGTATAGCCGGGAGCCCTATTGTCACAAGTGTGTTGTTGAGATGAAGGAACCAATGGTTTTTTGAGTGCGATAGCAGGTTGATGGTTGTTTGGTAATTTATTATAACATCAAAGCATTTTTTTAAAGGTTCATTTGGAGACATACGAAGAACTTGTAGCCATAGATTCAATGTTTTCTCTAATACTGTAACCCGTATATCTTTACGAATGAAATGGTTCAGTACGAATGAAATGGTTCGGTGTACTGAATGGTAAATGATACAGTAGTTTGAAAAAACACATTTGCAACCTTTCCAATAATTCCAAATAACCAAGGGCCCAAAGTTCAGAAGAGTAAAGAGCTGTAGCTGCTATCACAGATTCAAACAACCTGATCTTCACTTCCCAACTATCAGATTTACCCCGCGCCAATACCTCCCTCACCTTGCCCAGAGCTTTCAGTCCTTTCTTATAAAAACTTTCGGACGTAACCCGGAAAACTCCTATACAACTAAATGGCACACCCAAATACGTGACGTTGTTGACATATTTGATTTCTTTGTCATCATATATTAACGGGATATATCTATTAAATTTGTGTGATAACATAAATACCATCACATTAGTCTTCTGAGTGTTCACAGATAAGCCGTTTCCCTTGCAATACTCCAGGAGTACATCCAGTTTTATCTGGGCATCATGATGAGAGTCTGCAAATATTAAAATATCGTTTTATGGGTTACTTGATGTATATCATTTGGAAGCTAAACTATCTGCAAGAGAAATGGTACTGAATTACAGCTGACAGATTAATTAGCAACAAACGAGCCGCTATTAGAAATAATTTTATGACAAATTTGAACTTTTACCGATTTTTAATGTTTGAACTGTGTTGTTCACATACACACTAAAGCCTTGATGTTGAACATATTATATTACACTATGCACTACTTGATGCTATCAGAGCTCCATTAGTACAGTCATTTATTCTTCAGTCTGGCGGCTGGTCTCCATCTCAACTTCACCAACTACTAAATTCTAAGTATTATGACAAGTTTCTGAAATTCGTTAATTCTAAAGACTTTGATAATTTAGTGAATTAAGATTTTTTGCTTTTTGTTTGATTTCCATCTTGTTTTGTTTTTGTTAAAGTACCCGTTTAAGTTGTTTTTTTTTTTCTACATTTAATAGTATTTGATTAACTTGATTTATTTTGTAGTTTATGTTTTACATACAATTCTGTAAATGTATGCATGTAATATATGTATTTATAGAGCATGCCTGTAAATAAAGAAATGTATACAAACAAACAAAACACTAAAGCCTTTTTCCTAATGCTGAAATCTTTAATCCAAGTTGGAATATCTGATTGAGTACATGACGATGATTTAAACCGAAGAATGTAGGTAGAAGAATATATAATTGTAAACAGAGAAAATGATAGTAAATAATATACAAACAAATTGCTAATAACAATTTTTTTTTTTTTTTTTTTTACAAAACAATTTACAGTATTTCATTATGTAATAATTACAAATCCAAATAACAAAACTTTAGTTTATTTTAACAAAATAAACTAGTATATTTTTGAGCGACAGTTAAGTGTTGTGGTAATGTTTGATGTATCCTTCTTCTTCATAATAGTTAGACATGTCGCAATGTACTTATCCTTAAAACACAAAAAAGTAAAAAAAAAAAAAAATAAACTTACCAGAAGAAAAAAGAATCAGTCCTAAGTTTCAGCACGTTAACGAGGACCACGTGACAGCGGCTGAAGTCGTGACCCATGATGGCACTTTCTTATAAACTACTCATAATATAACTTCTAGAACTGTTACTTCAGTACAATGTAATATGTGCTTTCTTTACTATAAACATTTTTAACCATATTAAATTTAAGAACTGTACAAAATAAAAAGTTAAGTACATTATTTTTTTTTTATATATATATAATTATATAACATAATTATAATTTAACGAAATATTTTATATTTTTATTAAATGAATCAGATAACACTCCTTTCTAAAATAATAATTTAGACGTACGTAAATCGTAAAGATTTAAATAAAAAGTAGCTATTTAAATGATAAATATTTCTTGCATAAACTGTGTGTGTTAAATGAGAAAATTGCATATGGCTTACTTAATAAGAAACTATAAAACTTGAGCTCCTACAAAAAAAAAAAGTTATGTTTTTTTTTTGTAAAAACGAAGAGATCAATTAAGTAGTTCTTTTTTTGGTTTTATAATATTTTATAATTTCATTTTTCGACCAAACTGCTAAAAATAAGATACCGAATTTTTTAATATTTGCTCTTGTACAAAAAAATAAACAAGATTCCTGTTTAACAAAGATTATTTCAATTTTATCTTATTTCGCAAAATATATTGTAACGTTTTTCCTTGTAAACTAGCTACTGCAACTAGTTTTAAGTGGTTCGTATAGATAAAATACTCTAAACTTCAATTAAGAAAACACCAATTTATTGTTATACACAATAAATTACAAAAAAAGCAACACTTAACAATAATTACTTCACAGTTTAAACCATAAAAGTTCACTTTATTCACTTTTTATACACCTTCCACAAACTTACACTCCAGTTTATAACTGGAAACTCTCTCAACTCTCTGTTGTCCCACTATTTATACCGGTGGAGAATCTTTTAGAACTTTCTCGATTCTTCCAGAAAGAGCTAGAGCGCCGCCAGCGCTTCCCAGCGGCTACTAGGAGAACCTGAGGTACCTGCCTTCACTCCTAGATGGCACCACCGGCTGCGTTACAATATAATATACATTCTTTTCCTAATAATTACAAATACGTCTCCTTTAATATCAATATTGAGATGACTATCTGAACAGTTTCAAGTTCAACAAATCAGATTGTTTATCACTATATGAATTGTACAGAATAGGATTAAGTAAAGTGTCTGTTTTTTTTTAGAAATATTGTTACTTTCTAACAGTCCTAACAGAACTTCAGGTATTTTTAAGATATGTAAGATAATTGACAAAATTTTAGACTGGTGATTTGCCTAAAAACTAAAAGAAAGCGTATAAAAATATTAGGAGTTGGTTTAATGAAATACCCCAAAAATAGATTGATGATACAAGAAGAAGAATGCACCTTATAAAACAAAACAAAAGTGGGGCTGCTCAACTACGTTGAGTTGCTAAGCACACAGCTTGATAATCCAGTCTCGACGACATTCCTTAAGCGGTAGAAAAGTTGTTGATAGTTATTAGCCAACCTGAGTAGCCAAATTGCAGAACAGTCAATATAAAATTAGCAACAAACACGCAACCTATGGATAAGGCGTAGTCGATTTGGTAGTTAGTTTGCTCTGTGTTCCCAGCTACTTAAGAGGTCAGCCATATATGTGGTGATTAATTATTCCTAGAGAATTGATAATGATTGATTCTGCTAGGAAAGTCATATGTCTCGGTTTAATACCCATACCCTCAAGGAAGTCCCAAGTTGCCCTTGGGACAGTTCCACGGGCTTCGAACCAAGTTTGAAGAAAAAATCTGTTTATTAGAAATGTGAGAATTGCAATAAAAAAAAAAGTAATTTATTTTATATTATATATATACATATTCATTTTTCTGTGTAGTATTTTTTTCATAATAAACTAAGTGTCTTGTAAACAATAAGTATTTTTCTCCTCCATTTTTTGGTTTTATATTTTGAAACTGGTCAGATCTTAATTCTAAATAAAAATAGCCCTCATTGTTTTTGCATCTCCTTTCATCTTAAAAGTATTCTAAACTTCTAGACAAAACTCATACAGACAATTATGAACATGGAAGAATAATCTGGCGCAATCTTATGCGGAAAAAATTTTTTGATCTCATTTTGTAAATGTAAAAATGATATCCTTTTTAAAAAGTAAGTAGCAATCAGGTTTCACAGAATTTTTTTCAACATAATCTGCAGTTAAATGAAGTATATTAAATCTTGGATGCACCAACTAAATTATCACTGAATGACACACTGACCTTTAAGAGGGAAGTTGGTTGTACCATTTTTCTGAATGAAAACTATAATTGACTGTAGCAGGTCGGCTGCTAATTTTGTTCAAAGTGCTCAATTTGGACATTACGATGACCAGGTAAGAGGTCTACTAGGTTACCTACTTAGGTAACTGTCTATGTTAAAAATATCTATTTGAATGGGGACCCTGGAGACTTAACTCTAAATCAGGTCAGACGCCGACATCGATAATTTCACTATGTCCGGTCAGAAAACAGAAACAAAAAAAAAACAAAAATGGTCGGCATTTGAATGAAAACTTCTACAATTTGACGGCTCTTCCGTTTCATACCTGCTAAAATTGCCTTAATTTTGAAGAACATTAAGCAGGAAATGACACTGTTTTGTAGTAAACTACATATAAATAGGAAGGAAAAAAAAAATCAACTAAAATTAGCGAATATTGCCGCTTAAAGATCTTCTACTTTTGAAATTCTTTGAAGTTCCCAATATTAAAACTACATTAACTCTTCAGTAATGGAGATACATTTTAGCGAACTGATAAATTAGTTGGCTATAAACAGATCATTAGAATATTTTAATTTCAAAATTATATCTGGCGAGTATCATTTTATTTATTGGTTTCCACCAATTGTGAGCATTAATTGAGCAAGTATCTTTGGTATTATTTTGTGCAATAACAAAGACAGACTACGTGATATCCTAATTACTTATTATCCAGACGACAACGCAATCCTTTCCATTTAACCTCTAAATTGATTTGAATTTATCTCAATAACATCGTTTCATGGGGCACAACTCTTTAACTTACTGTTTGATAAGTAACTATTCTCATTAAATAGATCTCCACAATAGTAGGGTTAAAGAATATGTTTGACGAGGAAATCCCGGTAAACCGGGAAAGAAAATCTACCAGCCATCCGACTTTCTTGAAACTCGGAACTTTGGTCGACAATATTTTAATAACAATATGCAGTTTGTAAAGTCGTGCAATATTTCCAGAAAAAAATATGAAACACTCGCTCGACTATCTCTTAATGCAATTTATGAAGTTAAAATTTACAATTTCTTCAAATCCATAATCTTTACTAAATATTTAACTGTCTCCATCTCCCCAGAACATGCAAAAAATAATTTTTTTTTTTTTTTTAGTAAAGAAGGTCAAACAAAAGTGATATGACTTTGTGTGCATGGTTATTATATTAAGTTTAATCAAACACGATGGATGGTGATTTTATGGAGAAAATCGAAGAAAGCAGAAAACCTGTTCCCAAAAGTCACACTTGCGGTCAAAGGAGTTGGTTTCCACACTTACCAAGTTTAAGGAAATCAAGGCATAACAGAGTGGTATTACGCCATTTTTATCAGAGCACTTCCTGTAGTAGTTACAAAAGAGGAAATAGAGCATTTGGACTTCCATGTTGGAGCAGTTTCCAAAATTTTACCCCGCACTTCACCAGCGTACAGGAGAACAGAAGATTTCATAGACTGAAGTAGGCGAGAAATCGCATCCCATGAAGTACATTTTGATTTATAAATAATGTTTCTGAGTCTACCTGAAGCCAGCTGTGCCCTACTAACAAAATAATCCACAGCTTTAATATATTTGACTGAAGAAGCAAAAGGAACTCCCAAATAAACATAATCGCTACAATCGCTGATAACCTCATTCTTCCATTTTAGAAGTTTAGTTTTTTTTTCCTCCCTGCTCTATGGAATGCTACAATCTTAGTTTTTGGTGGTTTAACTTCAATAAGTTTTTGTCACAATATTCTCTAAATATATCTAATTTCATTTGTGCATCATACAGAGAACTGGCCAGAATTACAATGTCATCTGCAAACATTAATAAGATAATATCCGTATTGGTGTTCAACTTAAATCCTCGTACCCCTTCATTTTTAAAGAACTGAACTATATCATTCAAAAATAATGAGAACAGTAGCGGGCTAAGGGCTTCCCCTGTAAAACTCCTCGTGTGATGTTTACTGTTTGAGATTTTGTAAAATCTTTGACAACTTTAGGGTAGCATTTTGGTACAATTTCTTTATAATATTAATTGTTTTCCCACTTACTCCTATCTTTGCTAATTTATTCCATAGCAGAAGCCAATTAACAGAATCAAAGGCAGATTTTAGGTCTACAAAAATACCTTTAGGAGCAGTATAGATTGAAATAATTGAGTTAAATACAAATATATTATCCATGCATCCTCGACCTTGCCTAAATCCTGACTGCCCTTCAGGAACAACTTTTGCCTCGTCACACCAAATAAGAAGTCTCTTGTTAAGTATGCTTGTAAACAGTTTTGTGATAGTGCTTATTAAAGCAGTGGGTCTATAATTCTGTGGATCAGATGGATCAATTTTTTTTATGAATCATACACATATCTACAGCTGACCAACTGCGCGGTAAGTTTTCTTCCGACAAAATTTTATTAAATAAATTGAGCAAGTAATGTTCCCAGTTTGCAGGAAGGTTTTTATAAACTTCGTTAGGAAGTAAATCAGGTCCACTAGCCTTATTATTTTTACACCTATTGATAGCAGACTGCAGTTCAGTTCAAGCAATAGGCATATCCAAGCATGGATGAGCTACAGAGAAAAGGAAAACTGCATTTAACTGCGGAGTTTGCTCCTTGTAAATATTCCGAAAAAAGAGCTCCCATTCTTCTAGCTAATGCAGTTACATATTCTCTTTTTATTTTTTGAAAATTTGTGGACGGTAACCCAAAATTGTTTACTATTTTTTGCATTGGATAAACTAGCTGTGATACCCGCTTCGTATTCTTTTTTTAATAATTTTAAATAATTAAAATACCGCCTTTTTTGCAATAGATATAATTTAATGGTCTGTTGAGACATCTGTTTTCAATTCTAAACACTCCTTTGTGTACCTAACAGTTGAAATCCTTTTACCTTCTGCTTTACGAAAAACGTTCCATTTTGCAATCATACCAAGCTCATCACCCGTTTCTAAAAATGTCCTAACAAGATTTTGAGAGCATAATTCGGGATCTGAATTATCATAATAGATTGCTCAAGAATTAGATAAGATCCGGGAGAAATCCTCAGCTTTACCATTCCACCTAAGAGTCTGGGTGATTCTTTCGTGCTTCTCACCGCTCTCCCCCACAAAACTAGAAAAGCTGCCATGACCACCCTGCACAGAAACGTCAATCTCCAAGAGACAAGGAAGATGGTCCGAGGCTGACGGCAAGGAAAGGATTGAGAAGTCATTAAAGAAAAAATTTACTGCACTAGTATTAAGCCAAACAGTATCTACCACACTAGAAAGGAGTGGTTTCCACACTTACCAAGTTAAAGGAAATCAAGGCATACAGAGTGGTATTACGCCATTTTTATCAGAGCACTTTTTGTAGTAGTTACAAAAGAGGAAATAGAGCATTTGGACTTCCATGTTGGAGCAGTTTCCAAAATTTTACATCTTCAAACTAAAAGTACCATTACCATTATTATTTTTAGATCTCGAACGTCAGTCCAACAAACCTGACATTTTCAAAATTACACATCTTCTACAGACTAAAATTAAAGTGGGAGAACCACATAAAAAAAACAGAAATGGTCCAGTGTAAACAGTGTCAAAAGACGGGCTTACAAAAGGGTAATGTGTAAAATGTGTCAAGATGTGTAAATAGAATCGATCTGAACAAAACTGAGGGTGTTCTCTATGTCTTGATAAACATTTCAGACATTGCAAAGGTCGTAACAGTGAGCGTGAAAGCGAACCAGTAAATATCTGAATCCTCCCGCACCTGCCTCAATCACAACAGCATCAACACAAACATCAAGACCATCAACAGCAACAGCAACAATCAACGAGATGTCACATTATCTCCGACACCTCGCGGGGGCGACGCTGAGTCTGAACACATTCATTCCTGCTCCTCCTACTTCCCTAATATCACTATATAACTTGCTGCTTTCATCAATGAATTAAGGTCACTAAACCTCTCATCACCCTCCTTACGTGAGTAGTTACTGAACTCGTTCCTAGACTCACCCGATGATTCCTCCTATTCAACATTCTATTACCATTCTCCAATGGAATGCTAATGGACTGAACTCTCATAGGGAAGAACTGAATATATTTTTACATGACAGAAGAAAGGGCATAGTACTGATTACATAAAGTCACTTCAGAAGTATCTATCATGTTGCACTATCAAGGACTACATTACATACAAAACCGACCATCCGGACGACAGTGCACATGGAGGTACAGGTATTATCATGAATAATTCACTTTCCCATTGTCTTGTTCCTAGTAAGCTATCAGATTTTCTCCAATCTGCCATAATATGTTTGAATTCTCATCCATTCACTCTCAAATTCGCTGCTCCTTACAAATCTATACTAATCAATAATTCCTTTCATTTTGTGAATCTTTCGGTTCTAAATACGTTTCAGGTGGAGGTTACAATGCAAAACAACCAAGATGGGGTTGTCGTGTGGCTAACCCTCGTGGACGTAGACTTCTCGATGCCCTTTCTAATACTAATTGTATATTTCTCTTTCTTCCTCCACCTACATACTGGTCGATATTTCCTTCAAAACTACCAGAGATATTCTTTACTTTTTCATCACCTCTCAAACTGATCTATACACTCAGTTATTTACAGAATAAACGATCTTTCGTGTGACCATATCTATAGATACTAAACGTAAACCTACTCTGACTTCTGGCTTGACCACTTTGAGATTCTTTCAAAAAATACTAGCAGACAAAGTGGACTTGATTGGGCTCCTAAAACAAGAGAACAAATTGACGATGCAGTCCATCACTTCATCTGCTTGGGAATCAACAATAGATAAATCAACTCAAACTTCTCATGAAATCAATCACCCTTTTCAGATAAGAACATTAATAGTCAGCAAATGTAGGACCAGATCTATCTAAATTTCGAGGGGACAGACATAACAACTACACAGGCTTATTCAAGACAGAAAACAAAACTCTTTAAACAGCAACAAGACGGATTCTTTCTTTTAAAGAAACACTATCCTCTTAAAGAATCACGTAAGGATGAAAACATATGGACAAAATTTGACGAAGAAAAGACATACTTGTTTGCAAAAATGCTTACTACAATTTTTAAATCTTATGCAGATATCACGAATCTTAATGATTCACCAAGTATTACGAGACCTTTCTATTCCTCTTGAATTTTCTTCTCCTTTGAAGTTTGTAAACTTTTTCCTCCAAAACAAAAAAACTCCTAGCTTCGATTCAAAAACATCAAAAAACTTTACCTACCTCCTCCAAAAAAAAACTATAGTCTTCTTTACTTGTATATACGAGGTGTGTAAATTAAGTAATGAGACTGATTTTCTAGTTTTCGATCTGGCAACACTGGAGACGCGGCGCATGCGTGGTAGGGCAAGTAAACATCTGAAACACGTTCAGTGCAAATTTGAAAATGCTAGAGTTGTTGCACTGTCCGTAGTGACTTTTTTTGTGAGCAAGGTTTTTTCAGTGCGTTTTAAAAACGAGTGACATCAATTACGAGCAACGTTGTGCTATCAGGTTTTGCTTCAGACTTGGGCACAGTGCAACGGAAACGTTTGAAAAACTGTGCCAGGCCTAGGGAGACAATGTTTTGTCGAGAGCACAGGTTTTTAGGTGGTTTAAGTCGTTTGCAGAAGGAAGGGAATCAATTGAAGATGAGCCTCGCAGCGGAAGGCCTTCATCTTCAAGAACCGACGAAAATGTTGGCAGAATCCGCGATCTCGTGCGTTCAGATCGTCGTTTGACAGTCCGAATGATCGGCGAAGAGTTGAATTTGACTCACACAACCGTTCATCAAATTTTGACTAATGAATTGGGGATGAGAAAAATTTGTGCAAAAATTGTTCCGAAAATCACAAGAGCAAAAAGACATCAGAAAGGAAAGGAGCCTTGACTTTTTGGGAGCAATTGAAAACGATCCCAATTTTTTGGAACGTGTTATTTCAGGAGACGAGTCTTGGGTGTATGAGAATGACCCAGAAACTAAGCGTCAGAGCATGCAGTGGCACACTTCAACCTCTCCAAGGCCAAAAAAAGCAATAATGAGCAAGTCAAAAATCAAATGCATGCTGATTTGCTTTTTTGATAGCCAAGGAATCGTTCACAAAGAATTTGTGCCTCAATGCCAAATGGTAAACCAACATTTTTACCGAGAAGTTCTTGAGAGACTTCGAAAAGAGTCATGCGTGTGAGACCAAACATCAAAAACAAGTGGGTGTTGCATCACGACAATGCTCCGTGTCACACCGCGATTTCTATTAATGAGTATTTGGCCAGTAATAACATTCCTGTGGCTCCTCAGCCTCCTTATTCATCCGACTTGAGTCCATGTGCCTTTTTTTTTGTTCCCCAAATTGAAAAATCACCTCAAGGGACGTCATTTTGGAACAGTGGAGAATATTCAAACAGCCTAACCGACCAACTGAAGTCTATTCCAGTATCCGAGTTCCAGCACTGCTATGACGAATGGAAGAATCGTCTTCAGCGTTGTGTGGCTTCCCAAGGTAGTTTCTTTGAAGGGAACAATGTTGAATTGTAATTTTATTTGAATAAAAAAAAGATAAAAAATCAGTCTCATTACTTAATTTACACACCTCGTATAACCCGAACTACCTACTTCCCTATCCATTGGAAAGTTTCCATGTAATGATTCATAAACCCAAGAAATCTCATCACTTAATAACTTCAGATAGTCCTATAAGCCTTCTTCTATTAATGGGAAAGATATTAGAATAGCTTTTTCTTAAAAGCATTAATCCTATTCTTGATTCTTAAAAAACATCCTTTCTCACCATATTTTCGGTTACCGCAGCTTTCATTCTAGTATTCATCAATGCCATCGTTGAATAGACCGTTTTTGCTTCTTCCCCAAAACGAAAGCAATATTTTGCTTTGGTGCCTTTCTCGACGTTGCATTTGTTTAGGTTTGGGCATCCGGATTTATTGTGGAAACTTAAAATTATTCTATCTCACACCTACTATTTAATTCTTATCATTATTATGTCATTTCCTATCTTTCTAATTGTTATTAGCGTGTAAGTCACGAAACGGAAAACTTCTTTTTTCATTCCTTGAAAGCTTTTCGGGGTTCTTCGGAATTTCTCTTTTTTTTGTACACATTTCAGAACTTCCAATAAAACCTCAAGCCACAAACTTCACTTCACTGTTAGGCAGACAACAAACTATCCTCTCATTCTCATTCTGAACCACTTCAATCAACTCACTTCTTACAACAACATCTAAATTCTCTTGGAAATTTGTTTCTTAGGTGCTTATTGACGTCACCCTCTCGAAATCATTTCTTGAATTTCATGTTTCAGTGGTTTGTAAGTAAAAATTTGTTGAGGACAAAAAAAAATGTCTATCAGATTGATTGGCAAACGTTTTGATTTTAATATGGAGCAAAACCAGTTTTTGAATGACGCTTTTAAATGAGATCTAATTAATTTAGTTAGCGATGTGAAAAATTAGTATTCAAGTCCGCTTTTTTCCCCCTCCCTTTTTTTTTAATTAATTTCTTAAAATGATTGTTATTCACTGCTTAACTGGGTCTTCTTAATTGGTTATTAAATGAAAAGATTGAGACAGAAAAAAATTGGTTAGATTAAGTTTGCAAATAGTGAAGTTGGGTCTAGTGGTAAGATAATTTTGAAATTAACATACAAAGAGTTGTTAATTGGTGAGGTAGAGTGAGTGCATGTAGCTGGCCATCCGTGTAACACTCCTGATAGTAAGATAAACACCGCACAACGGATATTTATATATAAGTGAGAGAGAGAGAGAGAGAGAAAGATAAAAGAGAGTAGTTTTATAAAATATATAAGATAAGGATGTAATTACATACAGCAACCGGTGGAAAAGAGTGAAAAGGGGTCGTCTTGACATCATTTACCACCACACTAATATTTACTTCTAAACACAACACATATTACTCCTTGTTCTATTTACCTGCAGCATTTAACTTTGTTTTCCATAACACTTTAAAAAAAAAAGAAAAAAAGAAGCAAAACAATGCAATCTTAAAATGTTGTACCTTTCTCATTTACACATATGTAAATTGTATGTCTGCGCAACTTTAAGAGGATCTAATTTACGTTTTCTATATACTCTTGAATAATCCCTCGTAAAAATATTGCATAATGATGGAGTTTTGCATTAATTGTTATCAATTTTCATAATTAATTGTATTTTTATTCATAATTATTAGGTATGGCCGGAAGTCACGATTTATTCTCTTTGTCAATATCAACCAGTTATTTGGACTGTGAAAGGCGATTAACTTGAATCCTTGCATCAGATTTAAGAAAGCAATACAAAGGGCTACTATCTAGGGGATACTGGACACAAATTGGGAGACTCAATAGAGAACAGCGTTTCATTAGAAGTCAATTAAATTGCACTAGAAATATTTTGACCCAGCAAGGATTTTAATCTCTATCGTATATAGTCAATCAAGATTAAATTCCTTAGAAACCTTGTCTTTTTTTTTATTGGTTTTTATTTATATTTACAACTGTAAAAATACACTGCAACAAGTAAATATGTTAAATGGCAACTTCTTAAATAACAGGAATGTAGATTGGAGGAGACATCCAGCGATGGCCGTCCACTACATGAATTATTTATTCTATAAGGTGGTCACCATCTTCTCCGTGGATTGTCGGGAATGGTGTTTAAAGAATGCTGGTGAATTAAAGGATTACGATGAGCAGTTGTGGATGAATGGAATTTAAGGAAACTAGTTTTGGCCAGATGGTTAACGAAAGGAAAGTTTAGATCAGTATGGATAGTGAGGTTAGCAACATAGTAGGGTGCATTGACAATTTTTCGAAGGATTTTTGATTGAAATGAATGGATACGGGGGGAATTGGAACGCTTGGTTGTTCCCCATATTTCTAAGCCATATGACCATATAGGTCTCAGTAGTAGTGGGTAGAGAAGTCTTTTATTTTGTAATGTCAGTTTGGATCGTGTGTCTAGTAGTCTTGAGAGTTGTCTGAATCGTCTATTTAGTTCAAGTCGTTTGAGTCTAGTGTGGGGATTCCAAGTAAGTCTTTTGTCTAGCTGGAAACCCAGGTAAGTGCACTATTTACGGGAGAGATATGAGTGTGGTTAATGAGGATCGGTGGAAGGATTTTTCTACCCAGTGTAAATACGATATATTTACTTTTTTGTGCGTTAACTTTTATCTTCCATTTTAAGTGCCAAGAATCCAGTTGAATGATATATTCTAGAAACCTTGTCGACGCTCTGTCTGAGCACTAAATTATATTTTCCAAGTAAAACTTGAATATAAGACATTATACTCTATCAGCTGAAATGTCTTGGACAAAACAAATCATAATTATTCTATTTACGTATAAGTGAAGTTGCAAAGGCATATATCCTCTACACACTTTATTCCGACATCCTCCTCGTTTTCCGCAAAAAACATACAACCTTCTATAGACGATACTTATATAATATTCTGGAATCTCGACAACTTTTGAATGGGATGCATTAAACTAAGGAGTAAATCAAGGTGTGTCTGTGAGTGTGGTGAAAAAAAACTATTTAATAAAGGAAAGTTGCATGCAAAATTATATAAACGGGTATAGCTTAAGCTATGTGTGTGTGCGTAAATACATTTGGAGGTCCTCTTAGGACGATAATATGTTTTTAGCGAATACTCGTTCATGCATATACGTACGTACGTACGTTTGTATCTATTATATGTTTGTAAGTATGTACTCGTATGTATGATGTTGTGTGTGTTTGTATGTGAACGAACTATTTCAAAAAGAAAACCGTGGTAAGCAGAAACTTGATATGTCGTTCAGGTACACCATCGAAACCGACGAGTTGGCACGAAGTTTTGGTCAGAATCCTCAATCAGAAATACGATTTTACTCAATATTTTTTCATTTACTCTGCCTCAATTTTTTCCTCAAAACCAGTTCCAATGGTTATCTGCGAAGTTTGTGTATTATCCATAAATAAAAAAGTTCTGAAGTAACGGTAATCTCAGGTATCCCTCTAGAGCGCCATTCAAATTATTGTTCGGTTCAGTTAACCATAGAAGGCAATAACAAATATTTACAAAAAGTTAAAGAAAATCCGTTGTAACTGAAATTAGAATTTACTGTTTTTTTTTCTTATATAGGGAATTGCGACCAAAAGAGGTATATTGTACCATTATCCATTATAGGATGAGATATCTCAACCTACAGTCTCTTCAGATTAATTTGCCTAAGGAATCCAAGAATCTGGCAATGTCATAAGGAGGATATATCCTCCTCCAGCTTTTGGTAGGCGCTCAGACTTGTAAATCATTTTGGATGGTGCAATCGTTATCCGTTAAAAGGTGATTGATGTTTCCTCCATCTCCTCTTAGAATCTGGAGATGCTATCACTCAGCAGGCCTTCATGAGGCATTCAAGTTTGAGCTTCCCTTGATTTATAAGCGGCCAATAATATTGTCAATATTGACGATATAAGCATCACTACTCGTGCAAACCGGTCTCAATACTTCATTACCTTTACACGATCAATATTACTGTCAGTATTTTTTTCAATAACTTTACTTAGTACTTACTACTTCTGCCACTAGGAGAGTGAATCTACGTGGTTTTACTCGGTTTTTTGCTGGATTTTTTCCCTTCCAAAAAATGAATAATCGTACAAAAGCTTGCGTAGCTATTATTTTGGCGTTTGGCACTATTCGTCAAGTGAAACGCAAACACTGGGATGAAAAAAATGGTTGATGAAGAGAAATGAATATTCTCATTTAGTACTTTTGAAGGAAATCGGGCCTCTGTGATGTTGAAGATTTCCAGAACTACTTTCGAATGGATGTACCTACCTTTAACAAACTGTTACAGATGATTGAATCATTTTTGAAAAGACAGGACAGAAATATGAAATATGAGAGAAAGTATAAGTGTTAGGGAAAGATTAGCCTTAACCCTGAGGTACTTGGCCACAGCAAGAAATTTGGAAGACTTGAAGTTTTCAGTCATAATGTCCCCAACAACTATCAGCAAAGCTGTAATAGAAACCTGTGAAAGCTTTATATTTGTCCTACAAGACTTTGAAAAAATTACAATCACCTTTAAAAAATGTATGACTGAAGTTTTATTTTAATACACAAATCTTTCCCAAGAACCCCCACTGGATCGTGTTTTGAACTGAACTGTAATGAAGGGACTATTTAATTGACTATATGAAATGTATGTTAATCAGAAAAATAAGATTAAAAAATTACAATCATCTTTAAAAAATGAATGATTGAAGTTTTATTTTAATACACAAATCTTTCCAAAGTACCTTTGTAAGGTATTGTATCACTGTTGTTGAGGTTAGTTTCAACGTTGTATAAAACTACTAAACTGAGTATTGATGGAAATATTGGCGCCGCCCCTACACGGTCAATATTATTGTCAATATCCCCTCCAATTCTCAGTATTGATACACGAAAATCAGAAAATCCCGATTTCATCAATACTCTTATCAATACCGACCGTCAATACAATTTTTTCATCTTAGACGGTCAATATTATTGTCAATACGCTAAGGTATTGTCAATATTATTGACCATGTAGAGGCCGCTTTAGTTTTTGAGATATTCTGTTAAAACACGCACGCACAGACACACATACACACACAGAGAAAAACAGGCCATTCAGTAAAAACAATGTTTTCTTACTCAGGGGGCCTCCAAATGATCGCCATACATCCTCTTATCTGTCATACTTAGTTTATGGCTGGATTGCGCTTACTAATGCCATATAAAAAAAATCCTGTGAGTGTTTCACATCATATTTTTTTAAAATACAGTTCAACAGAAGATGGAAGCCAAAAAACAAACACTAATCAATAACATTACCAAAGTTTTTGAAGCTATGCACACCAGAAACTCCGTCAGATCAGTATTTTTGAGTTTTTCACAATTAAACTTTGTTTTTCCTACAATTTAAAACAAAAACAGGATTTTTACACAATAAAATACTTCCTCTATTTAATATAAGGAAGTAATAAAGATACAACGATAAAGAACTGGAATTATGTTCAAATTAAGCCTAATTTAATATTATAATCAACTTTTCTGAATAAATATTCCAAATTAATGTGCAATACATCATTACTATAAAATGATTTATACTTAACAATAGGTAATATATTAAACTTACTTTGAAGTTTGGTTTGGTTTGTTAAGGTGTTATGAAAATTTATTTCCTTCTTAAGAAGAAAATATGAATATTATAAAAGAATTAATTTATAAAATGAAGTCATTAATTTAAAGTAAAATATGCATATATATTTTTTTTTTACATAAAAAGAAACGTGTGATGAATGTATGTATAGTGGGATAGGCTTTATAAGAATGAGAGCTGTGCGTCGAATTATATCAGTTTATTTCCCCTTCAAAACAACATTTGGAATGAATGTTACTTTATTACTTTTTAGAAATGTATAACGTAAATTTTTATTTTCATTTTTTTACTTTCTCTTACTCCTAGTAAGAGGAAGTATTGTAATCGTGTCAAATTTTCGATATCGAGTTTTCACCGGAAATATCCGTTTTGAGGTCCCCTGAGTCCAAAAAGTGGTTTTTAGCAAAT